>JAEACV010000187.1:10000-12500 GCA_016432835.1 Brassica nigra | reverse complement strand
TCCGCCGAAGTTATCATGAATCATCAGAGCAACGGCAGAGCCCGCCGACCTTTTATCTAATAAATGCATCCCTTCCAGAAGTCGGGTTTGTTGCACGATAGCTCTAGAATTACTACGGTTATCCGAGTAGTTACCATCAAACAAACTATAACTGATTTAATGAGCCATTCGCAGCTTCACAGCCTGAATTCGCTCATACTTACACATGCATGGCTTAATCTTTGAGACAAGCATATGACTACTGGCAGGATCAACCAGGTAGCATTCATAAATCACGGCAAGACCTAGTCGATTCCCGCAAACGCAAGGAAAGTGGGAACGACAAGGACTCGACCGCCATCTTTGTCCGAGACAAACGCGTTTAGCAGGACAAGAATTGCTTCTAGTCACCGCCATAACATTTCCGCATCCGAGATCCCAGCCAACATCCTATTCACCTTTACGAGCAAATGCATTTTTCATGCAAAGACGCAAGGATCACAAGTGCCGGCTATTGTGTTCACGGCTACCCCATAAAAGGAGCATCCGCGAACAACATTTTAAGCAAAGCTTAACAATTCCTCTAGATAGGTACGCAACACAGGCCCCGATCGAGTCAACCAGCATAAATATGCTAGTGAACGAACTGAGAAGGATAGTTGGTTCAGAGTTGCGCGAGCACGAGCCTACATACACTAGCTATCCAATCACCACTCATACGCCGGACGTTCATTGCCCCGCTAACACCAATCTATCCAGCCAACCTTCTGATGTAATCAGATGATCAGTTGGAAGACGGATGAAACCAGGCCAAGACCGCAGAAGCCAAAATCATGTCGTGGGCAAAATGGTCCACCGAAAAGTTGCCGAAAAGCCGCCGGAAAAGTGACCGACTGTCAACCCATCGACCTCGCTTCGCTGCACCAAGCACTGGACGTTAACCCATACCGTTCGGACGACCCACCCTTCCAGGCAGGCCAGGGGAGGTGCCTACCCCTTATATATACATTAAGCATTTTTCAGTCTTTCACCAAGAGACATTGATTCTCGCTCCGAGTATTTTGATGTAAAAAAAATACTTCGAATTTGAATCTGATTTTTGCATGCTTCATATGTATGGTTAGAGCTATTTTCTGGTAAATTTTCATAATTTTTCTTGCTTCTAACCATGTCTTTGATGCTACAAGGATCGGGTTCTCGGTCTAAAATGATGTCTATCGCAACTTTTGATTGAACTTGACATCTAGAACTCTTTATTGACATATTTGTGATGTTTCCTTTCAGAAAATTTTGTTCAAAAATATCAATTTTGAATTTTGGGTTGTACGGTGGTCTTGGCACGCGCAGACATGGATCGCTGCATGGACGGGATCGCGACGCGGATCAGTGCACGCAGGACGTCCGCCTGTGCACGCTGGTCGTCCGTCTGTGCACGCTGGACGCCTGTGCACGCTGGACGCCCGCTGCGACGCTGGTCGTCCGCTGTGCACGCTGGTCGTCCGCTGTGCACGCGTACGCCCGCTCGGCACGCTGGACGCCCGTCTGCACGCTGGTCGTCCGACTGTGCACGCTGGTCGTCCGCTGTGCACGGACGTGGATCAGTGCACGCAGGACGCCCGCCTGCACGCTGGTCGCCCCTGGCACGCTGGACGCCCGCTCGCGCACGCTGGTCGTCCGCTGTGCACGCTGGTCGCCCGTCTGGCACGCGCCCGCTCGCGGCACGCTGGACGCCCGCCTGCACGCTGGTCGTCCGACTGTGCACGCTGGTCGTCCGCTGTGCACGGACGTGGATCAGTGCACGCAGGACGCCCGCTGCACGCAGGACGCCCGCTGCACGCAGGTCGCCGCCGCTGCACGCAGACGCCCGCTCGGCACGCAGACGCACCGCTCGGCACGCAGACGCACCGCCTGGCACGCAGACGCCCGCCTCGCACCAGGACCGCCCGTCTGCGCACCAGGACCGCCCGCTGTCCACGGACCTGGATCAGTGCACGCAGGACGCCCGCCGCTGCACGCAGGACGCCCGCTCGCACGCAGACGCCCGCGCTGCACGCAGGACGCACCGCGCACGCAGACGCACCGCTCGTGCACGCAGGACGCACCGCTCGTGCACGCAGGACGCACCGCCTGTGCACGCAGGACGACCGCTCGTGCACGCAGGACGCACCGCCTGTGCACGCAGGACGACCGCTTGCACGCAGACGCCCGCTGCGCACCGTGACCGCCCGCTCTGGCACCAGACCGCCCGCTGTGCACGGACCTGGATCAGTGCACGCAGGTCGTCCGCCGCTGCACGCAGGACGCCCGCCGCTGCACGCAGGACGCCCGCTCGTGCACGCAGGACGCCCTGCACGCAGGACGCCCATCGCTGCACGCAGACGCCCGCTCGGCACGCAGACGCACCGCTGCACGCAGACGCCCGCTCGCACCGTGACCGCCCGCTGTGCACCAGGACCGCTGTCCAAGCGACCTGGATCAGTGCACGCAGGTCGTCCGCCGCTGCACGCAGGACGCCCGCTCG
>JAEACV010000187.1:0-2500 GCA_016432835.1 Brassica nigra | reverse complement strand
CATATGTATGGTTAGAGCTATTTTCTGGTAAATTTCATCTAATTTTTCTTGCTTCTAACCATGTCTTTGATGCTACAAGGATCGGTCTAAAATGATGTCTATCGCAACTTTTGATGGAACTTGACATCTAGAACTCTTTATTGACATATTTGTGATGTTTCCTTTCAGAAAATTTTGTTCAAAAAATATCAATTTTGAATTTTTGGTTGTAACGGTGGTCTTGGCACAAGCAGACATGGACCAGCACGTGAGGATCAGCGCAGACGGATCAGTGCACGCAGGACCGCCTGTGCACGCTGGTCGTCCGCCTGTGCACGCTGACGCCCGCCTGTGCACGCTGGACGCCCGCCTGCGCACGCTGAAGTCGTCCGCTGTGCACGCTGGTCGCCCGGTGCACGCGGTACGCCCGCTCTGCGGCACGCGGACGTCCGCTCAGGCACGCTGGTCGCCCGACTGTGCACGCTGGTCGCCGCTTGCACGTGACGGGATCAGCGCACGCAGGACGTCCGCCTGTGCACGCTGGTCGCCCCCGTGCACGCTGGACGCCCGCTCGCGCACGCTGGGTCGTCCGCCGTGCATCGGTCGTCCGCTCGCGGCACGCGGTACGCCCGCTCGCGTACGCGGACGTCCGCTCAGGCACGCCGGTCGTCCGACCGTGCACGCTGGTCGTCCGCTGTGCACGGACGGGATCAGTGCACGACGCCCGCCAGTGCACGCAGGGACGCCCGCTCGTGCACGCAGGTCGCCCGCTGCACGCAGGACGCCCGCTCGGTGCACGCAGGACGACCGTCTGTGCACGCAGGACGCACCGCTCGTGCACGCAGGACGCCCGCCTGCGCACCAGACCGCCCGGTGTGCACCAGACCGTCCGCCGTCACACGGACTCCGGATCAGTGCACGCAGGACGCCCGCCAGTGCACGCAGACGCCCGCCTGCACGCAGACGCCCGCCGCTGCACGCAGGACGACCGCTCGCGGCACGCAGACGCACCGCCTGCGGCACGCAGGACGACCGCTCGCGTGCAGGACCATCGCTCTGTGCACGCAGGACGCACCGTTCGTGCACACGCAGGACGACCGCCTGTGCACGCAGACGACCGCTCGTGCACGCAGGACGTCCGCTCGTGCACCAGACCGCCCGCTCGGCACCAGGACCGTCCGCTGTGCACGACTCCGGGATCAGTGCACGCAGGTCGCCCGTCAGCGTGCACGCAGGACGTCCGCTGCTGCACGCAGGACGTCCGCTCCGTGCACGGTGACGCCCCGTCAGCGCACGCACGTCCATCAGCACGCAGGACGCCTGCGTACGCAGGACGACCGCTCGGCACGCAGGACGTCCGCCTGTGCACCAGGACCGTCCGCTCACCAGACCGCCCGCCGTCCAAGACCTGGATCAGTGCACGCAGGTCGTCCGCCGTGCACGCACGTCCGCCTGTGCACCAGGACCGTCCGCTCAGCACTCCGGACCGTCCGCTGCACGACCTGATCGTGCACGCAGTGTCGTCCGGCCGCTGCACGCAGGGACGCCCGGCTGCGCACGCAGATCACCGCTGTAAGCAGGTCGTCCGTCAGCAGGGACACCGCCTGTGCACGCAGGTCGTCCGCCAGTGCACGCAGGATCACCGCTCGGTACGCACGAGCCCGCCTGGCGGCACCGTGACCGTCCGCTCAGGCACCAGGACCGCCCGCGTCCACGACCTGGATCGTGCACGCAGGACGCCCGTCGCGCGCACGCAGGTCGCCCGCTGCTGCACGCAGGGACGCCCGCCGCTGCACGGAGGACCACTGTGCCCTGAGGACGCCTCGCCAGTGCACGGTGACGCGGGATCAGCACAATAGCCAGTCCGTAGTAGGTTTGGCTCGATTTTTCATGGACTGATCCAGAGTTTTTCATGGACAGTCCAGTCCGATCAAATCATTCCCCGCCGACAGCCAAGTCCGCTAGTACATTTGGCTCGAAGTTTTCATGGACTTGACGTTAGAGTTAAGTCCGACATTCGCCAACTCAACATTATTTAATCATATTCCCGGCACACACAGTCAGTCCGTGCGTAGATTTGGCTCGATTTTTATGGACTGATCGTTAGAGTTAAGTCTGGACAGTCTTTACTCGATTAAATTCTTCCGCCAGTACATATGATCAGTCCGTTGGATCGAAGCATGGACTGATCGCGTGGAGTTAAGTCTGAAATGTCCTTAGCTCGATTCAATCATTTTCCGTCAGTACATATGGCTAACTAAGTCTGTCCGTATGTTTTCCTCGAAGTTTTTGTGTACTGATGGGACCAAGTGTACTGAAGGTATTGAACATTTCCCTGACCTACCATGTCCTGATCGGGATCTATGTACTGATAGAATGCATTTGTATCGAGTCGACAGCCAGATGCACATGAACAGAACAGCCAAAGGAAATTTTCAGATTTTCCTGGGTCCGATGGTCTCGCCATGATGCATTTAGCAGCCATGGTCTCGACGGGATGCATTTCATCGCACTTTCGGAA
>JAEACV010000097.1:0-27738 GCA_016432835.1 Brassica nigra | reverse complement strand
AGATCAGATAGTAAAAATATTTGGAGCACCTTTTCTTACTGCTTTTATGATATTCAATATCTTTTACTTTGACTGGTAATGTAGAATCATGACCTTGTATAGTCATTCCAAGAGAATCACCTACAAGCATAACTGGAATTCTTGGTTAGAAAAAGTTTAGCAAAACTAAAATCATAAACTGTGATAGCAGGAAATTTTTATTTATTTTCCAATAATTTATTTAGAAATAGTAATATTTTCCATATTTACCTTAATGTATTTGTAGTGTTGTATTTAACGTTAATAAAATAAAGGATACTCAGGATAATATAAAAATCGAGTATCCGAATTGAAAAATATGATTTTATAATCAACCAGTCATTTGTTTTCTCTGATTTCTGCTAATGTTTTACAGTCAATACAAAGATTAGCAGTAGGTCGAGCTTCGAGACGACGAATACCAATTCAATACCACAAGAACTACAATAACCAAAATCTTTTCTTGTATTTTTAAGGTCATTTCAATTTTTTAATAAGTTTACGACTACGATCTTGATTACGTAGTTCTAGACTAAATTCTTCTTGTGTTGCTCTATCAACTGGATCAGGAAAATTAGTAGCTTTATCTTGTATATAGAGTAGAGTATGATTGATTTCAACTGTTAATTGATTTTTCCATGTTTTATGATTTTATAAAATGTAACATTTGATCTTCATTCATATATTGTTCATCTATTTTTTTGGTAAGGTTGTAAAACCAGCAATAGCAAGAACGTTTAAAGATGATGTTTTTCTTTTTGCTTTTTCCATAGCTCTTCCAAAATAGTATATGTGTTAAAATTAATTATTAAGTATTTTTGATCAATATATTTTTACTAAAATATTACTTTGATTAAATATTAACAAATATTTTACAAATATTTTTAATATGTATATTTTATCTGATTATTTTTGTATATACGTAGTAAAATTGTTTATTATAATAAATAATCTTAATATAAACTACATTTAAATTTCGTGGTAAGTCAATTTCTTTTAAGCAAAATAATTTAATATTTGAAAGTGAATAATACATATTGTTTTTAATAAAGTAGTATAATTTTATACAAATGTTTTATGTCATACTATTTTTATCACAATGGTATAAAAATAATATATGAAAAAAATAGTTTTGGGTGTGGAATATGATGGAACTTTTATCATGGATGGCAACGTCAAAGAATGTGAAAAGTATTCAAGAAGAAATAGAAATGCATTATCTATAGTTGCTGATCAAAAATAAATACTGTATGCGCAGGGCGAACTGATGCTGGAGTTCATGGAATAGGACAAGTAATACATTTTATACTACATCTATTCGTAAAAATATCTTGGATAATTGGAGTGAATAGTTATTTATCTAAATATATTTCTATTATTTGGGCAAAAGAAATTTCAGATAAATTTCATGCTAGATATAGTGCAATTACACGTTCTTATCGTTATATTATATATAATAATAATGTCCGTACTGCTATTTTTCAGAATAAAGTACATCATATTTATAAAAACTAGATGCAAAAATGCATTTTGAAGCGCAATTTTTACTAGAGAGCATGATTTTACATCTTTTAGAGCTATTAATTGTCAATCAAATTCTCCTTATAGAAATATTACTAAATAGATGTTCGACGTATTGATGATTGATAATAATTGATATTACAGCCAACTCTTTTTATATCATATGGTGCGTAATATTGTTGGTTCTTTAATTAAGATTGAGTTTCTGTAAAAAGATTTTGGATACAGGAACTATTGAATAAAAATAGACATGATGGTGAATTACAGCACCAGCTAAAGGTTTATACTTAGTAAATGTGGAATATCCTTTATATTTTAATTTACCAATTAAAAACAAGATTCTATTTTTGTATAAAAATTAGCATTAAAACAATAGTTTACTTTTTAAGTATATTATACTATCAATATAATTTAGAAAATTTTTATGTATATAAATAAAAAGAAAATTTTAATGAAAATATTTTTGGCTTTAATTTTATTTATTTCTTATGGAGTATATCTATACTTAAAATAAGTAAACAAATTAATGGAAAAGTATGGGATTTTCCTACAGAAATATATGGACGTGTGATTAATTTAGAACCAGGTAGTTTATATTCAAAAAGAAATTTCAAATCTTTTAAAGAATAGCATGTATAAACAAGTAGATGAAGTTATGCTGCCAGGTGAATATAGCATAAAACTAACACTATAGAGTTTATACGACGTGCTTTTGCATTCCTGATATTAAAGAAAACGAACTTTATACTCGATTATTTTAATCATAACATTTTGACAAAATTACTAATATTGAAAATAATCGTGATTTTAGTTTTTCGTTTAGATCCAGTAATTACCATGTTAAAATCCTCTGAAAGAAAAACGGATATTTATTGCTCGTAATAAATTTCCAGAAATGTTAGTAAAACTTTGTTGGTAATTGAAGATAAATATTTTATGAACATGAAGGTATTAATATATCCTCTATAGGACGAGCTTTTTAGCAAATATAATGGCAGGACATACAATTCAAGGTGGTAGTACTCTTACACAACAATTAGTAAAAATCTTTTTAACTAATACTGTTCAATTACTAGAAAAATTAATGAAATGTATATGGCTTTGATCTTAGATTGTTTTATACAAAAATAGAATTTTAGAATTATATTTAAACGAGGTTTATTTAGGACAAGATGGCGATGAACAAATTAGAGGTTTTCCACTTGCTAGTATTTATTACTTTGGTAGATCAATAGATGAATTAACTTTAGAACAATATGCTTTATTAGTAGGAATGGTAAAAGAGCATCTCTATATAATCCTTGACTAATCCTACTTCTGCATTAAACAGAAGAAATTTAGTATTACTATCACTATATCATCAAAATATATTACAAAAAAATATATCAAAACTATGTAAAAGACCTTTAAATATTCAACCTAAAGGTAATATTATTGCACCTCATCCCTCTTTGTACAACTTGTGCACTCTGAACTAAAAAAAATCAATTGTAACATTGAAAATTGTTCAGGTATCAAAGTTTTTACCACTTTAGATTATATGTCACAAAATGCAATAGAAAAGCTGTAAAATAGGTATTCCTAGATTAAAAACAAAAATTAAAAGATTTAGAAGTTGCAATGATAGTTATAGATAAAACTACTGGAGAAATACAGGCACTTATCGGTGGTTCTGAACCACAATTTGATGGTTATAATCGTGCTTTAAATGCACGTCGTTCTATTGGTTCACTATCTAAACCAATAACATATTTAACTGCTTTATCACAACCAGATAAGTATAATTTAAACACTTGATTTCTGATGAACCCATTTCAATTAAACTAGATAATGGTCGATATTGATCCCTAATAATAATAATTATCATTTTAGTGGAAAAGTGACTTTATTAGATGCTTTATCTGAATCAATCAATATACCAACTGTTAATTTAAGTTTAGATATAGGATTAAAAATTAATTGAAAGTTGGTTACGATTAGGTATTTCTAAAAATATCTTTCTCCTTTCCATCCATATCTTTAGGTGCTATTAATTTAACTCCAATTGAGATCACAAGTTTTCAGATTATTTCTAATGGTGGTTATAAGTCCTCATTGTCTTCAGTGAGATCAGTGATGTCTCATGATGGCAAGATATTATATCAAAGTTTACCTGATTCAAAATATATAGTTTCTTCTGAAGCATCTTACTTAACACTATATGCTATGCAAGAAGCAATAAAAGTGGAACAGCAAAATCACTAGGAAAATCTTTAAACATATTCATTTAGCAGGAAAACTGGAACTACAAACAATTTAATAGATAATTGGTTCGTAGGTATTGACGGAAACAAATTGTTATTACCTGATAGGAAGAGATAATAGAACAACTAAATTATATAGTTCTTCTGGTGCGATGCGGATTTATGAACAATATCTTTACTATCAACATCCAAAATTCTAATTTAAAACCACCAAAACGTTAATATGTTTTATATGGATAGTTCAGGAAAATTATTTTGTGAAAAAATAATAAAAGTAATCGATTAATTCCTATATGGTCTATAAATAAAGAAAATTGTTATAAGCAACCATTATTAGAATATTTTTCAAAATCTAAAAAAAAAACAACACTTTTATTTTGGTTAAAAGATTTATTTATACACTAAATATTTAAATTTTTACTTTTTAATTTTATATAATACATTGTGAATATTTTAATAGTTATTTTTAAATTTTATTTGAATTTATAATTTTATTTAAAAAGAATATTTAAAATGGTAAAGATTTTGAAAAGATTGATTAGTAAAAATCTTTAATTATGAGAGTTTATAATGTTAATTAAAATTTTACTAAAATTTTGGTAATCGTAATAGTCGTATTTTAAAAACTTGAAAAGTAGTATTTTCTATTAATAAATTAGAAAAACTTTTCAAAAGTTTTCGATATAAAATTAAAAAATAATACAAAATTATTTCGAAAAGATTAAATAATGGTGAAACATTAGAAAATTTATTACCAGAAGCCTTTGCTACAGTTAGAGAAGCTAGTAAACGTGTTTTCAACATGCGTCATTTTGATGTTCAACTACTTGGTGGAATAGTATTAAATAATCAATGTATCGCAGAAATGCGAACTGGAGAAGGAAAACATTAACGTCTACATTGCCAGCTTATTTAAATGCATTGACTGGACAGGGTGTACATATAGTAACTATGAATGATTATTTAGCACGTAGAGATGCTGAAAAATACTCCATTATTTCAATTTCTCGATTTAAAAGTAGGTTTAAACTTATCTGAAACATCTTTTTAGATAAAAAGAAGCTTATTTATCAGATATTACTTATGGTACAAATAATGAATATGGATTTGATTATTTACGTGATAATATGATTTTTCCTGAAGAAAGAGTTCAAAGAGGCTTAAATTACGCATTAGTAGACGAAGTAGATTCAATTTTAATAGATGAAGCTAGAACACCGTTGATTATTTCAGGACCTTCAGAAAATAGTTCTGAATTATATCGAGAAATTAATAAAATTATACCTTCTTTATTTCTCAACAAAAGAAGATTCGGATAATTTTCAGGAAAAGGACATTTTTAGATGAAAATCAAAGCAAGCACATCTAACAGAAAGAGGATTAATTGCAATCGAAAAATATTATTTGATAAAAGTTAATGAAAAAGAAGAATCTTTATATTCTTCAAACAACATAATATTGATGCATCATATTTTATCTGCACTTCGTGCACATAAGTTATTTACTCGAGATGTAGACTATATTATAAAAGATGACGATATAATTATTGTAGACGAGCATACAGGACGAACTATGCCAGGACGAAGATGGTCAGATGGATTACATCAAGCAATAGAAGCAAAAGAACAGGTTTCAATAAAGAATGAAAATCAGACATTAGCATCTATTACTTTCAAAATTATTTTCGTTTGTATAAAAATTTCTGGTATGACAGGAACTGCTGCAACTGAATCTTTGAATTTAGTCTCTATTTATAATCTTAATACGATTGTTATACCAACAAATAAGCCTGATACGAAAAAGATATGTCTGATTTAGTATATATAACTGAAAGAGAAAAATTAATGCTATTATTAAAGATATACAAGAGTGTATTAAATTAAATAGACCTGTATTAGTTGGAACGGTTTCTATTGAAAAACTGTAGTTATTTCAAAAGAATTAAAAGCTAAATATAAACATAATGTATTAAATGCTAAATTTCATGCTAAAGAAGCTGAAATTATAGCACAAGCAGGAAAACCTAGAACAATAACTATTGCTACTAATATGGCTGGTCGAGGTACAGATATAGTTCTTGGTGGTAACCTAGAAGTAGAATTGAACCAATATTCAAATATAACTGTAAATCAAATCAAAAAAATTAAAAGAAATGGAAAATGAACATGATATAGTTGTTTCGTCTGGAGGATTGCATATAATTGGTACTGAACGACATGAGTCACGTAGAATTGATAATCAATTAATAGGAAGATCTGGTCGTCAAGGAGATAGTGGATCTTCTCGTTTTTATCTTTCAATGGAAGACACATTAATGCGAATCTTTGTGTCAGATAAGATTATTCATATGATCCGAAACTAGGATTATCTTTTAATGAATCTATCGAGCATCCTTGGGTAACAAAAGCTATAGAAAATGCTCAAAAAGTAGAAAATCGAAATTTTGATATTAGAAACAATTATTAGAATATGATGATATTATTAATGAACAACGTTGTATAATTTATTCTCAACGTAATAAATTAATTGATGCAAAAGATATAAAACAATTATTAGTGATATTTTAGAAGATGTTTTAACATATACTATTAATGTTTATTTTCCTAAAATACTATACCAAAGTAGAAGCTATTATTAGCTTAGAGGAAAATTAAATCTTGATTTTCATTTGAAAATTCCAATTTTAAATTGGTTAAAGAAAGATTTAAATTTAACATATCAAGATATTTTAAAAAATTATTAATTTTGCAAATATTAATTATCAAAATAAAGAAAAATTAATTGGTGAAAATAATATGAGAATAATAGAAAATCTATTATGTTAGAAACTTTAGATTCTCTTTGACTGATCATTTATCAGCTATAGATTATTTAAGAAAAGGTATCCATTTACGTAGTTACGCTCAAAAGATCCTAAACAGGAATATAAACGTGAGTCTTTTAATATGTTTTCCAACATGTTAACATTGTTAAAACATGAAGTAATTTCTTTTTAAGTAAAATTGATTCATCTTATTTAAAAAGTATATGAATTTTCGTCAAGGTGTTGCATCATCTAATTTTAATAATACTAAAATAAGCCGAAATACATTATGTATATGTGGTTCTGGGAAGAAATATAAGCATTGTCATGGTATTTTATAAAAATTGAATTATAGGAAAGATTCAGTGAATAATATTAATGTAGTAATTGGAATTATTATAAAAAAAGATTTATATAACAAAAGGAAAATATAAAAAATTTGGGAATTTCCAGGTGGAAAATAAAAACATGAAAATATAGTACATGCGCTAAAAGAGAATTATTAGAAGAGGTTGGAATTACAATATCAACATTTAAATTCTTTCAATGTCATAAATTTTTGAATTAAAGAAAACTTTAAAGTTATATTTTTTAGTATATAAATGGAAAGGTGATCCTTATAGTAAAGAAGGTTATTTTTACATGTGGGAATTTTTTATAATTTAAATCCTTATAAATTTCCATTAGCAAATTTTAATATTTTAGTTGCTCTTAAAACGATATCAATATTTTTAATGTTATTGTATAAAAATATTTAAATACATTTATAAACTGAATAAATTACATACTTTAATAAAATTTTGTTAAATAATTTTTTTATATATTTTGGTTTTTGATAAATATGAATAAAAATATTCAAACAATGAACATGTTCTATTTATTTTAGAAATATCATTATTATTAATAATATCATCTGATATAGATATTCTTTTTCGACTAGCTTGCAATGCAATAATTTTTAGCAGTTTGCAAGCTGATATTATCTCTTTAATTATACGTTTTATTTGAGTTTTTATAGGTGTATCTACTAAAAAAGTATTCTATTTGATTTCTTTCTAGATTTTTCTCAATAAGCAGGGGTACTACCCATATAAAACACCAATTAGATTTAACAAGTTTTATTTGATTTTGACTTTCTTTATAAATTTTAGGATGTAATAAATTTTCTAACCACAATCTATAATTTTATTATTAAAAATATATTCTTTTAATATAGATCTATTAATTGATTTATTTGAATTTAATATTTTTTTCCAAATTTTTTTAATAGCATCTGATACATTATAATTATATTCTATAATATTTTTAATAATGTCGGTATCAATAATATTGATACCTATTTTTAAAACTATTAGATACTATAGTTTTTCCACTACCAATACCTCCAGTAAGTGCTACAATGTAAGTCATATTTTTATGATGAATATCATTAATTATTTTAACATCTAAATATCTATATTGTATATTTAAATTAGGATGCTAAATTTATGCGTATTGAAGAAGATATTAAATTAGGTTTTAAAGATGTTTTAATTAGACCAAAACGTTCTATATTAAAAAGTCGTTCTCAAGTTGATCTTATTCGTGTTTTCTTTTAAATACTCTTCTATTACATGGTCCGAATTCTATTATTGCTGCGAATATGGATATGATAGGTACTTTTCAAATGGCAGAATCTTTATCCAATTTTAACATACTAACTGCAGTACATAAATATTATTCTATTGAAGAATGGAAAAATTTTATTTTTCTTCTTCGAAATATATATTAAATCATGTAATTGTCTCAATTGGAACATCTAAAGATGATTTTATAAAGATTAAAAAATTTTTCATTTACCTCTGAATTAAAATATATTTGTATTGATGTTGCTAATGGATATTCTGAATACCTTGTCTCTTTTAAAGTTAGTAGAGATTTTTCCTGACAAAATTATTTGTGCAGGTAACGTTGTTACAGGAGAAATGGTTGAAGAATTAATAATTCTGGTGCAGATATAGTTAAAGTAGGTATTGGACCAGGTTCAGTATGTACTACGAGAGTTAAAACTGGTGTTGGTTATCCACAACTTTCAGCTATTATAGAATGCTGATGCTGCACATGGTTTAAATGGTCAAATTATTAGCGATGGAGGATTCTGTTTCCGGAGATATTGCTAAAGCTTTGGTGGTGGTGCTGATTTTGTTATGTTAGGTGGTATGCTTTCAGGTCATACTGAATGTACAGGAGATATAATAGAAGAAAAATCTAAAAATATATGTTATTTTATGGAATGAGTTCTATTTCTGCAATGAAACGTTACGAAGGAGAAATACGAGGGTATCGAGCTCTGAAGGAAAGACTGTAAAATACCCTTTCGTGGTAATGTTGATTCTACTATAAGTGATATTTTAGGAGGGCTACGTTCAACTTGTACTTATGTTGGAGCAGAAAACTAAAAGAATTAACAAAGAACTACTTTTATAAGAGTTACTGAGCAAGAAAATTGTATTTTTAATATTTTTAAAGAATAAAAACATTATATTTAAAATTTCCTTTTTATTAAAATCAATAAAATTAACTATATTTATATATAATTAATTTTATTGATTTTTAGAAGTTCATTTTAGAAAATTTAATATTTTGATACATATAAAGTTTTTGGTAAATTAATTAAAATTATTCATGATAATTGTATGTTTTAAATGTGAATTTAATTATCAAGTACAATATTATATAATGTATAAGGAATTTATAGCATGTCAGAACGTTTATATGATGACATAGATCCAATTGAAACAAGTGATTGGATACAAGCTATTGAGTCTGTTATTCATCAAGAAGGTAATGACAGAGCTTGCTTTTAATAAAGCAAATATTGGAAAATCTAAAATAAATAAAATAGATTTATTTAAATCTTTTTAACTAGTGATTATATTAATACTATTTCTAGCGAAGATGAATTTGAATATCCTGAAATGTTATTTTAGAAAAACGAATCCGTTCTATAATTCGTTGGAATGCTATAATGATAGTATTACGTGCATCAAGAAAAATTTAGAACTTGGCGGTCATCTATCATCTTTTCAATCATCAGCAATATATATGAAGTATGTTTTAATCATTTTTCGCGCTAAAAATAGGATAGATGGAGGTGATTTAATTTATTTTCAAGGTCATATTTCTCCTGGTATTTACTCTCGTGCTTTTAGAAGGACGTTTTCAGAAGAACAATTAGACAACTTTAGGCAAGAAGTTGACGGAAATGGTTTGTCTTCTTATCCACATCCTAAATTGATGCCAAATTTTGGCAATTTCCTACTGTTTCTATGGGTTTAGGTCCATTATGTGCAATCTATCAAGCAAAATTTTAAAATACTTACAAAATAGAAATTAAAAGATACTCAAATCAAGTAGTTTATGCTTTTAGGTGATGGTGAAATGGATGAGCCAGAATCTAAAGGTGCTATTTCTATAGCTGTTCGTGAAAAGTTAGATAATTTAATATTTATAATAAATTGTAATTTACAAAGATTAGATGGACCAGTGATAGGAAACGGAAAAATTATTAATGAGTTGGAAAGTTTTTATGGTGCAGGTTGGAATGTAATAAAAGTAATTTGGGGAGTAAATGGGATAATTTGTTAAAACAAGATAAATCTGGAAAATTAATTCAATTAATGAATGAAACTATTGATGGTGATTATCAAACTTTAAAATCTAAAGATGGTGCATATGTACGAAAATATTTTTGGAAAGTATAAAGAAACATTAAAATTGGTTGAAAATATGACTGATGAAGAAATATGGAAATTAAATAGAGGTGGACATGATCCTAAAAATATTTAATGCTTTAAAAAGCAAAAGAAACAAAGATAGACCAACAGTTATTTTAGCACATACTATAAAAGGATATGGTATGGGAGCTGCTGCAGAAGGTAAAACATTGCACATCAAATAAAAAATAAACATAAGTGAAATAACATATATTAGAGATCGTTTTAATATTCCTGTATCAAATAATGATTTAAATAAATTACCATATGTTAATTTTAAAATAGATTCTAAGGAATATTGTTATATACATAAACAAAGAAAAATTAGGAGGTTATGTTCCTTTCCGTTTATCTAAGTTTACTAATAAATTAATTTTGCCTGATTTAACAGATTTTCAACTATTGTTAGAAGAACAAAAAGACATTTCCACAACTATAGCTTTTGTACGTGTGTTAAATATAATTTTGAAAAATAATTGTATAAAACATTTAGTAGTTCCTATTATTGCTGATGAAGCACGTACTTTCGGAATGGAAGGATTATTTCGAAAAATCGGGATTTACAGTACTAATGGTCAGAAATATATCCCTCAAGATCGAGAACAATTATCTTATTATAAAGAATCACAAACAGGTCAAATATTTCAAGAAGGAATAAGTGAGTTAGGTGCTGCTGCATCTTGGTTAGCTGCAGCTACTTCGTATAGTACAAATGATTTTCCTATGATTCCTTTTTATATTTATTATTCAATTTTGGTTTCAGAGAATAGGAGATTTATTTTGGGCTGCTGGAGATCAACAAGCAGAGGTTTCTTAATTGGTGGAACTTCAGGTAGAACTACTTTAAATGGTGAAGGATTACAACATGAAGATGGTCACAGTCATATACAATCTTTAACAGTTCCTAATTGTATATCTTATGATCCTTCTTTTGCTTATGAAGTTGCTGTCATTATACAAGATGGACTAAGACGTATGTATGGTCCTCTACAAGAAAATATATATTATTATATTACTACAATTAATGAAAGTTATCATATGCCTGCTATGCCTAAAAATTCAAGAGAAGGTATTTGTAAAGGTATTTATAAATTAAAACTTTGCATGGAAAAATGCTAAGAGTACAATTAATGGGTTCTGGTGCTATTTTGAGATCTGTTTGTGAAGCGGCTGAAATTTATTACAAGATTATTTAATAACAACAGATATATACAGTGTTACGTCTTTTACAGAATTAGCTAGAAATGGTGAAGATTGTGAAAGATGGAATATGTTGAATCCAACAAAAATAAAATTGCATATATTAAAGAAGTAATGAATGATAATCCTGCTGTCGCTGCTACTGATTATATGAAATTATTTGCAGAACAAATTCGTAATTATATTCCTGCTCGTGCATATTATGTATTAGGAACAGATGGTTTTGGTCGTTCAGATAGTCGTGATAAACTACGTAATCATTTTGAAGTTAATGCTTATTATATTGTAGTAGCTGCTTTAAATTTGTTAGCTAAGTCAAATAGTATTCACAATCAAGTAGTAGAAGACGCAATTATAAAATTTGATATTAACATTAATAAAATTAATCCGCGTTTAGCTTAAGAGGTAAAACAGTGGATATTGAAGTAAAAATGCCTGATATTGGTGTAGAAGAGGTAGAAGTTATAGAGATTTTAGTAAAAATAGGTGAACATGTAGAATTAGAACAAGGTTTGATTACTGTAGAAGGAGAAAAGCTTCTATGGAAATACCGTCACCTACATCAGGTATTATAAAAGTATATATGTAAAATTGGTGATAAAGTTAAAACTTCTTCGATTTTAATGATTTTAAAATTTAATAGTATTGATACTAACGTACAGGAAAAACAAATATCTTAGAAAAGAAAATGTAATTTTAACTAAACAAAATTTTATAAAATCTAATACATTTAAAGAAGATACTTGTATACATGCTACTCCACTGATAAGACGTTTAGCACGGAACTTAAATATTGAATTGAGTAATATTATTCCTACTGGTCGAAAAATCGAATTTTAAAAGAAGATTTAGAATTGTATTTAAATAAATTCAAAATTAATAATTTGCAAAACAATTCTATATTGAATTTTAATGATATTAATAAAATAGATATTAAAGAAATTGAGTTAAGTAGTCTTCAAAAACTGTAGGTAATAATTTAAAAATTGGAATAATATTCACATGTTACACAATTTGATGAATTTGATATTACAGTTTTAGAAAATTTCGTCAAAATATAATTTTGAAAATAAAGAAAGCAATAGCATTACGGTATTAATTTTCATATTAAAAGTAGTTGCTTGTGCGTTAGAAAAATTCCCTATTTTAATAGCTATTTGTCTAATGACAATAAGAAAATAATTTTAAGAAAACATATTAATATAGGGTTGCAGTAAATGTAAAAGATGGTTTGTTTGTTCCTGTTCTAAAACACGTCAATAAAAATATTACACAGTTATCTTCTGAATTAATTTTTCTTTCAGAAAGAGCACGTCAAAACAGTTAGATGCATCTGATATGCAACAAGGATGCTTTACGATATCTAATTTGGGAGCGATTGGAGGAAGTTATTTTCTCCTATTATTAATGCACCTGAAGTAGCTATTCTTGGTGTTTCAAAATCTAAGATAAACCTTTATGGAATGGAAAAGAATTTATTCCTTCTTTAATGTTACCATTATCTTTATCTTATGATCATCGTGTTATTAATGGAGTTGATGGAGCACGATTTATTACATTTATAGGAAAGTTATTATCTGATATGCATTTTTAATTATGTAATTTTTAAAGAGGTTTATAATGCATCAAGAAATTTATGCAAAAGTTGTTGTTGTTGGATCTGGTCCAGCTGGTTATTCTGCAGCTGTTGTGCAGATTTAGGATTGGATACTATTTTAATAGAACGTTATAATAAATTAGGTGGTGTCTGTTTAAACGTAGGATGCATTCCTTCTAAATCTTTATTACATATAGCTAAAGTAATTAAAGAAGCACGAGAATTACATAAAATGGTGTATCGTTTAATTCTCCAGTAATTGATATTGAGAGAATTAAAAACTGGAAAATAGTATTATTGATAAGTTGACTATTGGTTTGTCAAGTATGAGTAGTAAAGAAATATAAAAATTATTCAAGGTAATGCTGTTTTGATACTGAAAAGTCTTTTAGTAACAAATAAAAATAATGTATTTAGTATTTTTGAAAATATTATTATTGCTACTGGATCTCAACCTATTAAAATTCCTCTATAAACTATATAATGATCAAAGAATTTGGGACTCAACAGATGCTTTAATGTTAAAAATATACCTAATCGTCTTTTAATTATAGAGCAGGAATAATTGGTTTAGAAATGGCCACAATATACAGTGCATTAGGTTCAAAAGTCGATGTAATTGATCGTTTTAAACATTTTTACCTACAGTAGATAAAGATATTAGTGAAATATATTTGAAATCTATTAATAAAAGATTCAATGTAATTTTAAATGCTCATATAGATGATATTAAAACAAAGAAGAAGCTTTAATAGTTAAAATAATAGAAAATAATATTAATAAAGAATATATATCTTATGATGCAATATTAGTAGCTATTGGAAGAACTCCAAACATCCATGAATTAGGATTAAAAATAGGATTACAAATTAATAATTTTGGATTTATTGAAGTGAATGAACAATTAAGAACAAATATACCTCATATTTATGCTGTTGGTGATGTAACAGGAGTTCCTATGTTAGCACATAAAGGAACATATCAAGCACATATTGCAGCAGAAGTAATTGCCGGTAAAATCATTATTTTGAACCAAAAGTTATTCCATTTATAGCTTATACTGAACCAGAAATTGCTTGTGTAGGGTTGAGTGAAGAAGAAGAAGAAAAATAATATAAATTATAAAGTTTCTATTTTCCTTGGAGTGCATCTGGAAGAGCTACTGCTTCAACGCAACCATAGGAATGACAAAATTAATTTTTAATAAAAATAATAATCAAATTATTGGTGGTTCTATTATAGAACAAACGCTGGTGAATTGATTGGTGAAGTGACTCTTGCTATTGAAATGGGATGTGATATAGAAGATATTGCATTAACCATACATGCTCATCCTACTTTACATGAATCAATTGGTTTATCTGCACAAGTTTGCAAAGGAACAGTAACAGATTTATTAAATTTTAAGTCTAAAAATAACTTTTAAGTTATCTAATGAAAAATTTTTATTAGATAACTTAAAATTTTATAAATATAAAATTTATAGTTAATAACTATAATTTTTAAAAAATATATTTTAAGTGTTAAATTTTTTCAATTTCTAGCTTAATCTATTATATAGACATATTTTTACCATAGTATATTTCTCTCATTTCTCTCCATAACAAATTTATGATATAAGATTTTTCTTTATGAGTTAAATCTTTTAAATTAATGTTAAATAAATAATTTTTAAATTAAATTCTCTTAATAACATTCTAGTATGAAAATGTTTTCTTGATATACATTGACATCAACCATATCATACATTGATTTAATATCATCAGACATAAAATTTGAATAGAATTTATTTTATGATCAATAAAATGTTTAACACCTTCAATATCTCTAGTAAAACCTCGAACACGATACTCAATAGTCACTATGTCAGATTCTAATTTATGTATAAGATAATTTAGAGCATTATGGTGATATAATTCCACATGTGGAAACTTCAATATCTGCTCGAAAAGTAAATTCCACCTGAGGATGACTTTCTGATATGTATGTACACATATGACCTTTATCTAAATGAGCCAAAACAGAAGATGATATGATATTATCTTTTAAAATGTTAATTTTATCTATATTGTTTATTGGTTCTTCACATACTCAAAATAGTTACACTTGCACCTTGTGGTTCATAGTCTTGATGGAATATATTTAAAACATTAGCCAATAATTGCACAAGTTTTCTTAATATTTTAGTTAGTCGAACAGCATTATATTGTTCATCAATGTAAGAAATGTAACTATTTCTTGAATCGTTAGTATTTGCATAGCAAATGTCATAGATACAAAAAACTTAGGCTTTTAGTTAAATTATTAAAGCCATATAATTTTAGTTTTGCAATTTAATTACTCTCCCATAAAAGGATTTTAATTTTCGTTTAATTCATTAAGAAATATATTGAGGTAAATAAAACTACTTATGTGAATTTTAGCATTATAGTAATTAAAGTTAATTTTGTATCTTTATACGTGATTTTAATTTTTGAGATGATTTTCGACATCCTATTATTAGTGCCCCATGCAAAATCATTATTCCACCATAATATGTTGTATAGTTGCTTGATATAATCGTATCATAAAATATTTTTTTCAAGTTTTTAAAAGTAATAATAGATTCATTTTTGAAGAAAAATACACCATTTTGTGGCTAAACACCATCTTTTGAAGACGATGTTTGCAATTAAAATAAAATTCTGATAAAATAAATTTTTCCATGTTTAACAGGATCTGTTGAATCTGATATTATCAAATCAAATTTTTCTTTTGTTTTTAATAAAATTTAAACCATCATCAATAATTAACTTTAATCGAGGATCTTCATAAGCATTATCACTGTGTTTTGGAAAACTTTTACATAGATCAATAATATTTTTATCGATTTCAACCATAGTAATATTTTCAATTGTTTTATGTCTGCATACTTCTCGAAGTATACCTCCATCTCCACCTCCTATAATTAATACATTTTTATTGAACCATGAGTAAATATAGGAACATGGGTTAACATTTCATGATATATGAATTCATCTTTTTCAGTTGTTTGAACAATTCCATCTATTGCTATAACTTTACCAAGAAAAGAATTTCTAAAATTATTACTTTGATAATTAGTTTTATTTTTATATAATAATTCATCAATTACAAAATATTGTCCAAGATGATAATAAAGTTTTCATGCCATATCTTTTGTAATCCATGCTAATGTTTTTATCCTATAAAATATAATGTGATAGACATTTTGTAATTAATATAAAATTACAAATATAAGTGTATTACGATAATAGATTTTATTTTTAGATTTTTAAAAAGGAAAGTGATCTTATAAAATAAATAAATATTTAAAATTTATATAGTTTTTAATTAAAAACTTTAATTTATATTAAAAGATAATATTCTAAAAGAACATTTTTAAATAGTAATAAAATTAGAAAAATATCTTGAATAAGACTATCAAAAATATTATCAGAATGCTAATTTTTATTAAATTGATTTTTATTTAACTTTCATATATTAGTTATGTTTTCTAAAATTTTTTACTATATTAGAAGATTGAAAAGATGCAAATCAATATTTTGTTCAAAATTTAAAGTAGCATTTTGTCAGATAGATCAGAAATAGATTTTATAATAATGAAAGGAATGTTAAATTGATAGCAAACTTGAGCTATTGCTGCTGACTCCATTTCTACAGCTATTGCAGTAGGAAATTGATTTTTAATTTTTATAGATAAACTTCCATGAATAAAAGAATCTCCACTAATCATTAATCCTGTTTTAAATTTTAATTGATATTGTTAGTAATTGTTTCCAAAAATTTTTATTTTTTCATGAATTAAAATTCTTTTTGGGTATTTAGGTATTTGTCCTCGAGTATATCCAAAATTTATCAAATCTACATCGTAATAAGATACTTTTTCAGGAATAACAACATCTCCAATTTTTAACGATAAAAGTAAACTACCAGCAGAACCAGTATTCATAATAACATCTATTTTATACAAATTAATTAAAATCATGCATGCAATACTAGCAGAAACTTTTCCTATTCCTGAAGTTATTAAAAAATATTATTGTTTTTAAAAGTACCTATATATATATTATATTTTCCAATTATTGTTTTATATGGACATATAATTTTTTTAGTGTTTTAATTTCTTGTTTTATTGCACCTATTATTCCAATTTTCATATTTTTTTATATCATATTTTTATTAAAATCATCAATTGTGGATATCGTTTTAGATACTGAATGATAATCCACATCCACATGTGTTCTTTGTGTTTGTTAGATACTATAAATTTAGAACCTTCTAAATTTTCTAAATAATCTATTTTACTTCCATACAGATATACTGAAACTAATAGGATCAATGATTAATGAAGTATTTTTGAGCGATGATAATATCATCTTGATTTATATGTTCATCAAATACAAATTGATATTGAAAACCACTGCATCCACCTCCAGTTATATATATTCTTAATTTTAAATTATTATTTTTATTTTAATGAGATCATTTATTTTTCTGCGTTTTTAGTGAACTTAATATATTTTTATGTTGATTTTCATTTTATTTCTCAAAATAAATAAATATTTATTTTATTATAAATAAAATTTTTATATATTCTATATTTTTATCTACATATGAAATATAGATTCTATGCGCCAATAAATATTTTTGTTATTGGCACAAGTTATTAAGATAAAGATATCATTAATCAATATTTAATTTATTTTTAAAAGTATATTTTAATTATATAAATAAGTTAATCTGATTTCTTACGAAGAAAAGATGGAATGTCTAAATATTCTAGTTCTTTATTTGTTTTGTTTTCTGAATCAATTTTTCTGTTTTTACTATTTTTCTATTTTTGGAGAAATATTTAAATATTGATATCGATAATCCATTAATAATTCTCTAGAAGATTTATTTTTATTTGATTAACATCTGAATGTTTTCCATTCCAATACCTGTAGCAACAACTGTAACCCGAAGTGTGTCATTCATATCAGGATCTAGAGAAGTTCCTATAACTACTGTAGCATTATCAGAAGAAAAGATCTAATAGTATTTCCTACCGTTTCAAATTCATCTAATTTCAAATCAAAACCAGCAGTAATATTTACTAATACACCACGTGCTCCAGATAGATCTATATCTTCTAATAAAGGACTAGATATAGCTATTTCAGCCGCTTCTTCTGCACGGTTGTCTCCTGAGGATATTCCAGTTCCCATCATTGCATATCCCATTTCTAGCATGACAGTACGTACATCAGCAAAGTCTACATTCATTAAACCAGGTCTTGTAATTAGTTCAGCAATACCTTGAACTGCTCCTTTTAAAACATTGTTAGCTGCACTAAATGCATCAAGCAAAGAAATCCTCGGTTTAAGACTTTGAGTAACTTATCATTTGGAATGGTGATTAAAGAATCAACATGTTTTGACAATTCAATAATACCTTGATCTGCAACGATCATTCTTTTTACCTTCAAAATTAAAAGGTTTTGTTACTACAGCAACAGTTAAAATACCTAATTCTTTTGCAATTTCTGCTACTACTGGAGCTGCACCAGTACAGTTCCTCCTCCCATTCCTGCGGCTATAGAAAACCATATCAGCACCGTCTAAAGCAGATTTTAATGATTCTTTATCTTCTTCAGCTGAAGTACGTCAATTTCTGGATTAGCTCCTGCACCTAATCCTTTAGTTATATTATTTCCGATTTGTATAGTTTGTTCTACTTCTATTTTTAACGCTTGTGCATCAGTATTGATTGCAAAAATTGAACTCCTTGAATACACTCTTTAATCATATGCTCGACTGCATTTCCACCACCACCTCAACACCAATTACTTTAATTATTGCGTTGTTGTTGCTTAACTCTAAAGGTTCAAACATAATTTATTTCCATTATCTATCTTTATTTTATAAAGTTTTAAGTATAGTTGATTGTTTTAAAATTCTTTTTAAACCAATTATTAATTTGTTTAAACCATTTTTCAAAAAGAAAATTCTTTTTCTTTTCAGTATTTTATAAAATTCTTTTCCATAATGTAGTAACCCTACTACTGTCGAGTAGCTTGGTTCATTTATATTTTCTGCTAATCCTAATGTATTTAATGGTTTAGCAATTCGTATTTTTATGAAATATTTTTCCGAACAATTATTTAAAAAGCAATATTTGATCCACCTCCAGTAAGCACTATACCACTTGATAATTGATATTTTTCACCTTTTTTGTGTAGTTTTTGTACATTTAAAATATTTTTAACTAAATTTAATAATTCAATGTATCTTGATTCAATAACTTCTATTAATGCATCTTGTTGTAAAATTTCTTGAAAGTTACCATTAATATTTGAACAATCAATGTTTTTGATGATCCTAAAGGTGGTTTTATAGCTGATCCATATTGAATTTTCATATTTTCTGCATCAGTATAAGAAGTATTAAAGCATATGAAATATCACTAGTTACAATATTTCCTGCATATGGAATAACTTGACTATGTTTTATAGAACCATCAATATAAATAGTAAAATCAATTGTCCCTCCACCTATATCGATCATACATACACCTAGTTTTTTTCATCTTCAGTTAAAACAGATTTACTTGAGCAAGACCTGAAAAATTACTTGATCAACTTTAAATCACATCGTTCTACCGCTTTAACAATATTTCTAGACATATTTTGATCACAAGTGATTAAATGTACTTTACTTGCATTCGTACATCAGATAATCCAATGGGATTTTTATTCCAGATTGTTGATCAATTAAATATTCTTGAGGAATTATATATAATATATGATGTTCATTAGAATTTGTACGGATTTTGCTGTATGTATCACATTTTCTAAATCTTCTTTGTTACTTCTGTCTTCAGAAATAGGTACTATACCTATTTCATTTGACAATTGATATATTTATTAGATAAAGAAAGATATACAGAAGTAATATGACAATCTGCCATTATTTCAGCTTTATTAACGGATTCTCGTATGCATGTAACAATTGTATCTAAATTATTCACTCTTCCTTTATCAATTCCTTTGAGATAAACATATTCCATATCCAATTACTTTGATTGTATTATCTACTAATATTTCTCAACCAAAGTGACTACTTTAGTAGTACCAATTTCTAATCCGACTACTAATTTTCTGTCTTTTGATATAATCATTATTCTTTGGCCTGTACTATATTTCTTTAATTATTACTTTTTGAGTCAAATTTAATTTTTCTATTTTATTATATTTATGTTATAATATTTTTAGGTTATAATTTTTAAAATTTATATAAATATTTCTTTATTTTTTATACTTTATGTAAATAGTATAATTATTTTATGAACATTTTAAAAATATAATGATAACTATATAAAATGTTTTAGTGTTTCTTGCTTGTTAAAAATTTTTATTATTTATATTTAAAATTAGTAAAACTAATTTATCAAATGATATTCCAGCTTCTTTGCTGCGATCGGAACTAAACTACGATTAGTCATACCTGGTATAGTATTTACTTCTAATAACCAGAATTTATTTTCGTGATCTAATATCACATCAATTCTTCCGCATCCTTTACAACCTAATATATTCCATGCTGAAATTGCTATTTCATTTAGTTTTTTCTTGTTTTATATTTAATTTACTAGACATAAATATTCTGTAGAACTAGATTTATATTTAGCATTATAGTCATGAAACTATTTCTTGTAGAAATATTAATGATAGGCAATGTTTTTGGTTTAAAATAGAAACTGTATATTCCTTACCTATGATAAATTGTTCAATTAAATGTCATCATTATAATTGGCAGCGAGATTAATGCCTTTACTAAGTTCTTTTGCAGAAGATACTAATGTAATTCCTATGCTAGATCCTTGATTATTTGGTTTTACTAAAACAGGAAATTTTAATTTTATTTGTTTTATTGCATAAGTATTTAATGGTATGGCATTTTAATATACACATCTGGTATGATCGGTAAATTATAGATTTCCACAATAATTTAGTTCTGAATTTATCTATAGATATTGCAGAAGCCATTATACCACTTCCTGTGTAAGGAATTTTCAAATATTCAAGAACTCCTTGAATACTACCATCTTCTCCTCCTTTACCATGTAATGCTATATACTTTATCAAATTTTCTTTTTAAATCAAGTAATAGAATAGTTATATGTGTCAATTGCATGTACATTAAAACCAGATTTTAATAAACTCTGAACTATATAGTTTCCTGACCGTATTGAAATTTCTCTTTCAGAAGATGTTCCACCTAATAAAACCGCTTTTTTCATGTATTCCTTTTTTTATTTTTAAATGAATATTTCTTTATGATTTTATTGATATTTCCTGCTCCTTGTATTAAAACAATATCGTTTCCTTTAAGCTTAGAAATAAGTGTATTTAATATAAATTTATGATTAGAAATGAAAGTTATATCAGTTTTTATTTTTTTATATCTTTATAAAGTGAATAGCTATCTGCTCCAGATATAAATTTTCATTAGTAGAATATACATTTAGCATTAAAAGCGTATCGACTGTTGATAAAACTTTAACAAATTCATAATATAAATTATATGTTCTTGTATACCTATGTGGTTGAAATATCATTATTAAGTTTTTTAGGCCAACTAATTTTATTGTTTGAATAGTTTCAGATAATTCTGTAGGATGATGTCCATAGTCATCTATTAACATAACACTATTGTTTTTGTTCTTTTGTTTTAATTGAAAACATCCAATATATTCAAATCTTCTAGAAGTACCTTGAAAGTATTTTAGTGCTGTAATTATATCATTTTTAATCCTTGATTTATAGAAAACGAACAGCAGCTGCAGCATTGAGAGCATTATGCTTTCCTGGCATATTTAACGTGATATTTAATTTCATTTTGTTTTACAATTAATGTAAAATATCCTAGAAAATAATGTTGTTGATAATTAACAATACGAACATCTGCATTTTATCAAATCCATACGTTATAATTCTACATTTGATTTTAGAACAAATATTAGAAATAGGAAAATTATCTATACATATTATAGCTGTTCCGTAGCAAGGTATTTTTAAAATTTTAAAATGTTTCTGTTAACATTTTAAAATCATCATAGTAATCCATATGGTCCCTTTCAATATTTGTAACAATAATTATAGATGGATTTAGATATAAAATGAAGCATCACTTTCATCAGCTTCTACAATTAAGTACTCAGAATCACCTAATTTTGCATGAGAATTAATAGATTTTATTAAACCTCCATTAATACAAGTTAAATTCATTCTACTTTTAACATATTTCTAAAATCATAGACGTAGTAGTAGTTTTACCATGTGTTCCAGCAATTGCTACTCCAGTTTTAAATTTCATTAATATTTGAAGCATTTCTGCTCTTAACAATATAGGAATATTATCTTTTTGCTGTAATTATTTCTTTATTGTCTAATTTAATAGCACTAGATTTAATAATCAGATCAGTATTTTAACGTTTTCAGAATGTTGAAAATATATTTTGGCTCTAATTTAATTAGTTGTTTTGTCATTGTATTTTCTAATAAATCAGATCCACTGATTTTATAACCTAATTTTAATAAAATTAAAGCAAGGCCTCCCATTCCTGATCCACCAATACCAATAAAATGAATATTTTTATTTTTATATCATCAATAAAAATTAATATTTTAATTTCTTTAATGTTCATACTTTTATCTTTTAATTTTAATTGTTAAAGTATCTCTTAGAAACATAATTTTATATTTTATTAGATGTATCATCAATAATTTAAAATTTTGACATTGAATCACGTATACCTAAAGAGTAAGCTTTTTGCCATAATAAAGTTTTTCTCTATTTAATTTTCTAAGTGTATTAATTATTAAGTGATTATTCACAAATGATTGATCAATGATTTTGCAGCTCAATTTTTAAGTCTTGTGCATTTAAATGCTGTTGTTTATCTTTATGTGGATAAGGTATAAAAATAGCACCTAATCCTACTACAGATATTTCGCTTACAGTCAAAGCTCCAGAACGACAAACAATTATATCAGCCCATTTATATGCAGATGCTATATTATTTATAAAATTAGTCACAATATTTGATTTTAGTTCTAGTTTTTATATTTTTAGTTTGTTCTAATTCATGATCACCTACTTGATGCCAAACAATAATTTTTCTTTTAATACAATGCAACTTCTGGAAAATATTGTTTAGTATTGAAGCACCTTGACTTCCTCCTACTACTAATACCCTTAAAGGTCCTTTTCGATTTTAAAACGATCTTCAGGAGGAAGAACATTTATGATACTTTGACTTACTGGATTACCTACTATTTCAGCATTAATTAAAGCTCCTGATGAAGCTTGCATGTTTTTGTAGATATTTTAGATAACCACTTATTAGTAATCCCAGCAATTTTATTTTGTTCATGTAAAATAAATGGAATTTTAGAATACCAAGCAGCCATCCACAGGGACCAGAAACGTATCCACCCATTCCTAACATAATATCTGGAGACCAATCTTTGATAATTTTTTTACTCGATAAAAGCATTGAATATATATATCAGTGAACAAATTAAGTTTTTTAAACTAGCATTACGCAATCCTTTGATTTTAATAAAATGAATTTTAATACCATTTGTGGAACAATTTGAGATTCAATGTTATTTTGTTCTATCAATTTACTTCCCATCCTTTTTAACTAAATATTTTGCTATCGTTAATCCTGGAAAGACATGACCACCACTTCCACCTGCCATTATAATTATTCTTTTAGAAATCATTCAGTTTCCTCTGGGAAAAGCTTGTGCCATTCTTAATTTTGTTTCAAAATCAATTCTTAAGAGAAAAAATAGCTATTGGATTAATAATTAAACTTGATCCACCATAACTAATTAGTGGTAAAGTTAGCCCTTTAGTAGGCAAAATTCCAGTAACTGCACCAACATTGATTAATGTTTGAAATCCAATCAAATACCAATAGAGCATGCTAAAATCCAGAAAAATTTGTTTTTCTATGGCTTTTCAATATACATTGCTCTGGAAAGAAATACCAAAATCATCAAAAGTACAGACACTGATCCTATATAACCTAATTCTTCACCTATAATAGAAAATATAAAATCACTATGTGCATCAGGTAAATAATCTAGTTTTGTATTGAATTTCCAAGACCTTGACCAAAAATTACCACGTCTAATGCCATTAAAGATTGTGTCAATTGATAACCATTTCAAATGGATCTTCCCAAGTTCAGAAAGATAATATTCTTTTATACGATAGGTTCTATTATTATTAATAAAATAATTGTTATTATGCTAATAAATATAATTACTAAAAATTGTCCTATTTTAGCACCAGAAAGAAATAAAATAGATAAACTAGTAAAAAATAACGATTACGCTTCCTAGATCAGGTTCTGCTAATAATAAAATAGACTGTATTATAACAATACTCATGGGTTTAAAAAAATCCCCAAAATTGTACGTACTTCTTTATGTTTACGTGATAAATAACTAGATATGTAACAAAAGATGAAATTTTAGATATTTCTGAAGGTTGTATATGTAATAATCCTATATTTATCCATCTAGAGATCCATGTACTGAATGGCCTATTAATAAAACAGATATAAGCAATATAATTGATATTATTAGTATAATTTTACTTTTTCCAATAAATAATAGAATTCGTAAGAAAAAGATAAAAAAATATTAAGAAAAATAAAATATTTCTTTTTTACGAAAAATGGATCTTTATACAGACTTTGACCTATAGGAATAGATGTGAAATGACCATTATTAATCCAATTGCAGATATACTTAAACTCAACCAAACTAATACACGATCATATAATATGACACATGAATTTTTCATACTGTTTTCTATATTTTAAATTTTTGTCAAATATATTAAGAAATTATTTCTTTTGTAATTTTTGTAAAAGATCACCTCTCTTCAAAACTAGAAAATTGATCTAAACTGCTGCATCAGGAGATAAAGCACTGTATCACCTGATACAACTTTTTTAATTAATTGCATTGCTTGTGTTAAGGTGTTAACGTAGATAGATTTTTACATATTTTGAAAGATATTCACCATCTTTTCCAAAACAGTAAATTTTATTTTAGTTTTTCAAAATTATTTTTCAATATGCTAAAATTTGCAGATTTTCTATCTCCACCTAATAGTAATCGTATTGTTCCTGTAATGTTTAAAGAATTTAAAGCTACTTGAGTACTGTTTACATTAGTAGATTTAGAATCATTGATCCACTCTATTCCTTTTGCTTTATGTATTACTTGAAACCGATGTGGTAAACTTGAAAATTTTAATTACATCTATTACACACTGAAATTTCATCATATCAGAGATAGCTAAAGCAACTAATGCGTTTTCATAATTGTGATAACCATATAATGATGTTTTTTTAACTCAAATATTTTTTGTTATTATGACATAATATAGCATTTTTTTATTGCAATAAACTTGATAATCCTTTTTCCGCCAAAAGTAATCCATTTTTTAAAGTTTTTATTATAAATGTTACTTTTTACTTGATGTTTTACATGTATAATACAAATTTCTGCTTTTCATAAATAGATAATTTAGTTTCTTGATATTGTTTGAATCCTTTTGGATATCTATTGATATGATCTTCACTAATATTAAGTACTACAGCTATTTTTGATTTTAACATAAATATATTTTCTAGTTGAAAACTAGATAATTCCATATATATAAGTCTGCTTTTCATCAAGCATTTCTAAAGCAGGAATACCGATATTACCACCTAACAGTGCTTTATAACCTGATTTTGCAATTTTTCAACCATCTTAGATACGGTACTTTTCCATTAGTTCCTGTAATTGAAATGATAGGGATATTTGTTTCTCTAGAAAATAATTCTATATCACTAATAATTTCAATTCCTAAAGAACGATTCATGAACTAAAATAGGTATGAAGGAAGAAATTCCTGGACTTATAATAATTAAGTCTGATTCTAAAATCCATTTATGATTTAATGTTCCTAGACGATATTCAATATTTTTAGGTATTTTTTCTAAAAAGAACAGGATGTTTAGATTCATCAATAATTTTGGCTTTACACCTTGTTTTAAAAAAAATTAATACATGATATTCTGTTAATCCCATTCCTAAGATTAATATTTTTTATTAGAGTAATTATAGATCATCAACAAACCTTTAAAGATATAAGACTGATTAACAGTAATATCAATGAAATAATCCAGAATCTTACAACTATTATAGGTTCTAATATTCCTTTCATTTTCATAATGATGATGAATTGGAGCCATTTTAAAAATTCTTTCTTTCTGATTTTAAATGATATAATTTGCAAAATAACAGATATAGTTTCAAATACAAATACGCCTCCCATTATTATGCAATAACTCTTGATGCAATAGTATTGCCATTGTTCCTAAACATCCTCCTAATGATAAGATCAATATCTCCATAAATATTTTTGCAGGATAACTATTGAACCATAAAATCCTAATCCCGATCAATAATTGCAATTACATAATACAACTAATTCATTTTGAATTTTGTATATAATCTACATTTAAATAATTAGAATTTTTTATGTCAATGCAAATAAAGATATTAACGTAAAACCACATGCTAATAGAATCACAGGCATAATAGCTAAACCATCTAATCCGTCTATTAAATTCCTGCATTACTAGTACCAGCAATAACAAAATAAGATAGAAATATATGTAAATAATTGGTTCAATATTTTTAAAAAGGAATTATTAATTGAGTAGAAATAACTTTCACTATCGTTATACATTGTATAAATTATTCCAAAGCAACAATAGACAATAAAATATTTACAAAGGTGTTAATCCCAAAATTATTATATTTTATTTTTTTGTAATCATCTAAATAACCAATCAAACCATATGAGAGCAAAACACTTATAACATACCAAACATAATTGTTAGATAAATCACAGTATAAAATTGTTGAAACTACTATAGAAATTATAATAAAATAAACCACCAATAGTAGGGTATTATTTTTTCGTATAATGGTTTTAGGTCCATTTTTCTTATTATTTGTATTGTTGTATTTTCTAAAATTTTATAAAATAAGGTCAATAAACAAATTTATAAAAGCAGTTAATAAACTAAATATTGCACGAAATGAAATATAAGAAATATTATTAGAATAATTATTTAGATATTTATACCACCAAATTAACATGTTCTTGACTCTCTTTAATTAAATTTTGTACTATTTTCTCCATTTTTGCATTTCGAGAACCTTTAACTAAATTGTAATTTTCTCTTTCAAAAATTTTTAAATATTTATTTAATTTTCTTTTGTAAAAATGTTTACCATTATTAAATGTTTTACTTATTTCATAACTTCTATTACCAATAGTAAAATTTCATCTATATTAGATAAATTTGCAATATTTCCTATCATTTTATGATATAAAATACTTTTTCTCTAATTCAGACATATCTCCTGTAACTAATATTTTATATTTTGGCATATTTTCTAATACTTTAATCGCTGCAATCATAGACAGAACATTAGCATTATAAGTATCATTT
>JAEACV010000514.1:0-26685 GCA_016432835.1 Brassica nigra | reverse complement strand
TTCCAAACTTACCTCACTAGAACTTACCTCTAAGATAGGGAATTTCTCTTCTCTCCTTGCTTAAACAAAGAAAAATGTCTTCAAGCAAAGGATCTTCAAAGAGGCACTCTTCCTCACATTCATCTTCGGATGACTCTTCCGCTAATGAGGTGATCACCCCGAAAGAAAAGTTTGAGTTGATGAAGACGCAGCGATGCATCTACAAAGCTCCTTATGCTCGCCCCGCTTCGTGCAAGACATTCCAACCCTAAGAGGCCCGCGGTGGAGGTTGCCAACACCCTATAGTCGCAGCATGATTTCTCCGACTACCTTGCCACCGAATTTTTACCAGGTTCCTAGTGGACTCGTTTTTCGGATCCCAAGTGGCAACGAGAGCGCGAGGAACCCTCCGGAAGGTATCTTCACTTGCTATGAAGCCTTCCTGGTCGTGATTTCCGCGATCTGGTTTCGATCCTCCGCACCATCGCTCGCGCTTACCGCTTTCGATCAGCCAAAACGCCTCCTCGCCAGCATTGGCTTGCGCGGTTGATCTCGAAGTTACAAGCTAGGAATGGACCTTAACCCTAGCGACTTCGAGGGCCTTTGGTCTAACGAGAGTAACAGGAATTGATGGCTCATACCGGATCGCCAAAGAAAAATGGCTATAATTCAGGGCATACTTCGCACCCCAAGACATGGTTCGAAGCTTTTGTTTGTCCAATAGATGGGAGTCTGTCGAGGAGAGCTACTCCACCTATTCCGCTTGAGTGGAACTTCAAAACGCAGTACATTAGTAACGTTTTTCATTTTGATACCTTGAAAATGTGACGATGATTTTTTTATTATCTAGCAGTGAACAGGATCCTTCACTTAATTTCGCCGCATCTTTTGCCAAGCGAGATCTTTTCCGTGAGCAGGCCATTCTTCGAATTCCTTTACCGCCGAACGAATTTGAAGCATGGAGCTCCATCGATCTCGAGCCGCCTCAACCTCTTGACGCTCCGCACGACGAGAACCGTCACTGATGTCTTCTACCCGCCAGAGGCGGAGAAACAGTCTCGCAGAGGCAAGGGGTCAGCCCGAACGCCTCGAGATCATTGCCAGGATGGAACCCCGCCACTCAGGAAAGGAGTGGAACCAGTTAGGTTCCTCTTCCTAGCGACTTTTTGCAGACCTCCTCCCGCTTCACTACTCATGAGTCGTCAATAAGAGTCGAGGAGGAAAGTAGGTTCCGCTTAATCAATGAGGCTTATCCTTTGAACTTGATCGAATTTCATCCTATATATATATATATATATATATATATATATATATATATATATATATATATTTAATATTAAGTTCATGCAGAGGATGAGGTTGTTTAATGCAGCCACGGAAGTTTGAGAATCACGATTTCACTTTAAAAGCCGGGAGGATGAAAGGGAACTCTTTCGCTTCGAAGGAGGTCGAGGAACAGAGCCGAGATAGGCTGAGCTCCATTCTCGGCCCTTGTTCGCGAGAGGAAAGGAAAGAGAACGATTGTCGCCGAGATGAAGTGGAGGGTCTTTGCCACTGAATCTCGAGCTTTAAGGATGCTCGAATTCGGACGATTTTCAGCGAGTGCCGTGGGCTCGCCGCCACCTCTACAACTCGCAGAACAAGGACTTCTTTTCCTGCCAGGTCGCTGAGATGTCGGGTCTTATGGACGGAAGTTTCCATGCCGAATCTCTGGTTCCTCCGGACAAGGAAGGGTCCGGACAGCTTGGGATTCCATCGAGGTCTGAGGACACGGGCGAAGAGGGAGCCGGTGTTGGTGATGAAGGTGCCGGATGTCATCAAAATCGGTCACGTACGAATCAATGACTGAAAGTCTCTCGAAAGTATTTTTGAAACAAAAGTCTCATATAATTTAAAAGAAGTTATACGATTTTCTCAAATTAGAATATCCACTCTCGTGGGGTCGAAACGTTATCTCAAATCAACGGCTAAGATTATTTTTCTTATGGGTTCTTCGCGGAAACACTTTCAAAAGTAAGATCGAAGACTACGGGCGTGCTGCACGAGAGTCCCAGGAAAGATCGGTCCTTCACCCAAGGACATCAAGATTCCGATCACCACAAAACCCTAAACACAAAAGAATCTGCCTCGAACTTCAAGAGGTCGCTCTTCAAACCGAGGAACCAGAAAACGATCAAAATATCAAATCGGCCCTCGCCGAGATCTTCAAAACACCGGTGCTGGCACTGACGCCTACGCCGGGCGGTACTCGCCTGGCGCTGGCAGCATGCCACGCCGAAGCCGCCTATGCCGGGCGGCACCTCTAGCCTGGCGCTGGCGGCACGCTGCCCGCGAGTCGTCATGCCGGGCGTAGCTGGCCACGCTGGAGTCGCCTACCGCGGCATCGCTGCCACGCCGGTACGGCGATACCGGGCGGCAATCTGAAAGTCCTCGAAAGAAAAACTAGAAGGATTGATTTCGAGAAGATATCGATAAAACAAAGATCAATTAACTTGAACATCGATCCTTTAAGCTATACTTTATTTTACGAGAAAGATGGCTCTTCCGAAATCGTGATAAAACGCTCAACGACTTAAGACAAGTCCACGGACTTACTTACGATTTTAGGATTCAGGCCCAATCAGGCTATGACGATTTATCCGATTTCAACGTCGGATAAACATCAAGTCACCAAAAATAGCGGAAAACTCGAGGATAATTACGAAGACCGATTTAAAATGGAATATTTCCAAGAGATAAGCTTGGCCCAAAGGCGAGGTCCATCATCCTAAGGCAAACCGACCTTGGAGGATATATGGAGAGCAAGAGTAAGAGGAGGAGATCCAAAAATCCTAGAATCTAGACTTAGAGAACTCCTGTTAGAGAACTTAACTTAGCGGTTAGCCAGCAGGCAGGACTTAGAACGCCTGGCTGCCTCTTGTTCTAGTTTTATCTTCTCCGCAGACCCTTGTTCCTCCTCGGAAGGATCTAACAATTCTTTTTACTTCAGAGCTCCGCACATAGAAACCCTAGGCGCTATCTTCAACATGCCTCGCTTTCTATGACAAACGCCATACTAGACAACCCGCCAGACGGTTCGACTTGTTCAACTCTTTCTAACTGAACTACGTCCGACTTGATCCTCAAAAGGTAATGAGGCAGCCTTTCTTAAGGTCCAGTCCCAAATCTTAACAAAACCTTTTCCGTGATTTATTCGGTCACTTGTCATTATTGTCGCAGAGAACTGACCTTCAAGGAAAGTCGGTTAACTTGGCTTTCCTCCGCTTATTCATTAAAATTGACGGTGTGAATTTCGTTCCTACAGTTACGCCAGAAGGAGGGGGACGGATTACTCTTACTCATAATGGCCGCGAAGCTTTGATCGAACCAATGTCCGGAAATATGAAAGAAAAAAGTTGCGCCATAGCCAACGATGGTAAAACAACTCCAGCAGCGATCGTTCCACGCCAACGCCACGAAACGCCACGGTGCACGAGCAAATCAAAACCTAGCCGCTGCTTTCTGCCACAGGAAGATCAATAAAACGAAGCTCGCAATTTCTATCTAAACAGAAAGGGCAACGATAAAATCTATCAAACCCCAAAATTCGCCTTGTTACCAAGTTAGAGAAATCGCGAACGAAAGCAAGGTTTCTTTAAAACATTTATTTCGAGAACCTCTCGGAAAATAAACTTATTCTCCTCAAACCTTGGGGAAACCCTATATTTTCAAGGAACAGAAGCACGGCAAATCGGGTTCACCGATTCCCACTGCCATACTTCTTACAAACAACTCTCAAGGAACAAACGGGAAAACGAAAGGAGGTCGGAGCTTAATCTTACTAGGACGACTTGCCATAGGGTAAGATCAGTCTTCCCATTCCGCCTTAGTAAGAGCCCACTTTTTCTCCTTTGTGTCTAGGTTAAATGGTTGCTTCATCTCAATCGGAGTTTCCGCTGAGATTTTACGGAGAACAAAGTCACTGTCCCGCCACCTCGCCGGCAAGGACAAACATTACCGAGGTCACCTCACCCTCCGAGATAGCTACCTCGCCACATGGCGAACTCACCTTCGTTATCCTTTGAGTCTAGATCAAAGTGGCTTTCGCTTGTCTCAATCGAGTTTCCATGAGATTTTCTTAAGAGAACAAAATCACTGGCCCGCCACCCAGCCGTGGGCAAGAACAAACATTACCAAGGTCACCTCACCTCCCATGGCCACCTCGCCTGTGAAACCCTACTTTGCTCTCCTTTGAATCTAGGTCAAGATGGTTCTCGCTTCGCCTCAATCGAGCTTCCGCTGAGATTTTACTGAAAACAATGTCGCTGTCCCGATTAATTCGCCCATGAGAAGGATCTCTGTCCCGCCATAGACGACCGGTCCTGTTCCAGTATCGCATCTTTGCCTGAGTTTTTCGTAACTCGGTCTTTGAGTCCGCGGATCCCCGGATCGGTGAAGGCAAGCAATAGCAGCATCGGGCGACGCTGACACGCATTGGCGCTAGGCTGGCGCCGGCGAGACGGTTTCACGCCGCTTGGCGCCAGGTTTACGGGCGCAGGCTCGCCCTTCCCGCCTGGCCCGCGCAGGCCTTATCGCTTCCGCCTATGCCGCGCAAGGGTCCCGCTCTATCCACCGCGCAGTCATTCATGATCTCGGCAACGCAACATCTTGGTCCCTTTAAACCCATGTTCGGATTGTTGAGAAACACGACATTCTTCCGCAAAGCCTTCGATTTTTAACAAAGTTCGATTTTAAAATCTAAGTTCAAGCCTCATTATTCAAACCCTCAAGACGGAAGTCTACTTAATCCAAGTCCATCTCGATCCCGACACTCGAGAAATCTCGAAGACCATAAAAGGTTCAATGATGAATGGATTTCGATTCATCGATTAAATCACGTTATTCTAAACACCAATCGCCTCGACTATATGAGGAAATGGGATTCCTTCGAAATGCCAAACCTTCAAAAGACTATTTTCTCAAAATTTTGTAAAGGTTTTAATTCTTCAGGACAGGAACAAAACGCCTTGAAAACTGCCGAGAATTTAGTGGAACTTAGGACCTAGGTGGATAGTCTAGCAAGCTAAGTCTTAGGCAAAATTTCCAGTCTTGTTCCATCGCTTGATTGTCCAGCAGAACATGCAAACCGATCTACTCGAAAACCGAAACGACGCCACGCCGCTCTAAAAGCATACTCATCCCGCTTCTAAAAGAAAGAAAAACGCATACAAGCCTTCGAAGAACGGCTAACCCGCTTTCTTTCAAAAGAAAAGGGAAGTAGGTACGATACTATACCCGATAATCCCATCTTCAAAACTTTTGCTTCAGCATCAAGACAACGCTGACAAAGCAAACTCGCAGCAATAAGATTCGCTTAAAAACGCTTAACGCATAGCCCAACCGCTACAAACATAGTCTTGAAACTCTTACGCCCTCGCCGCAAACTCACGACTAAAACGTACCAACGCCAGACTAATAGCACGATGGTGAACTACGAAAATAACGTAAATAACCTTCGTAAAACTCGATGAGTAATTCAAGCAGCTTTCATCCAAAGGTCAAATCATAGCGAAACATCTCCGGTAATCCGCGGAAACATCGCTACTTTGACAATCTGCATTTTCTATCTCCATGAAACCGTCATCCATTACTTTCCTATAACAAGAATATTTTAAACAAAACAGCCTATGGAAAACATGATCGGTCTCATGCAAAACGATTTCAGAGTACGAAAAGTGAATGAGAAAACATAACCGCGGGTCGCAAATATCGCAAGTAATTTGTGAGAAAACTCTCCGCTACCTTTACAAAACCCCTTCTATATCACTTTTACTAAAAATCCTCTGTATGGTCGAAGCCAATTCATACAAAGCAACTTTCGTAAATAAACATAATGGGTCCAACGAGTAACTGTCATAGACAGTTTTGCTCCACAAGGTTTCTGGCTCCTCGCTTCTCCCCCGTTACGTCCCGAGCAGGAAATAATCACGCAGCTTAACCCGCATGTCCTCGCCGATCCCTTTAAACTTTTTTCCCCGGATAAAATGAAACGATTTTCATGCAACAAAAAGAATTTATACGAGCCATTCATCGATAACTAAGACCTGAAGTGGAAGATCGCTTTAAAAGCCATCAGCCATAACTCAGAAAACTCCGCTATGCTTGGCATGTCTATCTCGCAACGCTTATTTGGCCTCGCCAACGCCTTCCGAAAAGCCCGACCTGAATTCGCATCCCCATTAAGGACAATCGTAAACTAACATGACCTTAATAAGGGTCATGGTCTGATCGCTTACCAACAACTTCCTTGGCGATACGGCTGAATCTAGCCTCCATGCCAATCCAAAGCTACTGAATGAACACCGCCCAATCACTTAACGGCTAAAACAATAATCCACGCATTTGTTCATAGAACGCCAAGTGACTATTACGCAAGCAATTTGTCGATAACCCAGAATCGGAAATCATACGATAAACTCTTCATACCAAAACTCAGTCCTAACAACCATATGGTTAATCGGAAGATTTAAACTTATCAGCCAATCGATTAAGTTCTATACTCGTAAACACGGCATGAAAAGAAACACTCGTGACAAGGCTCCAAGAGTTATAATGAGTCATCCTTAATATATACAAACAAATCCCGAAGGCCAACACTTCACGGCATCGTGGAATGTAGACGCTTCTCCTCGGTCAACTTACGCGACCTCTTGGTCCTGCTTCCAAACCAAACAACAGTTTCTGGCTGCAACATTCGCAAAACATCTCCAAAGCCCGCAACATTTCAACCACGAAATGCGCACAAGGGAAACTCGACCCAGCACCTTAGACGCCGCTAACGCCAAGGACATTCTTTTCTCAAAACGCTCAGCACGTAAATCCTCGCCTCTAGAACTCAAACATACAAACACACCTCTAAACGGTAACATGCCTCTAAACTGGTATCATTTCGTTGTTGCTGATCACAACAAACTAACTCTAACGCCCTAAACAGACAAATACCCTTCAAGGGTAGGCTCTCTTGCATCCGATAAGGATAAACATAGCGCGCTATACAAGAAATCCAAATTTTGGTTTAGCTCTTCAGAAGGAAGTAGCTCGACTCACGCCCAGACAAATCATATAAGCCGACAACAATTCGCGGATTTTAAACGGTACGAGTCAGGTTAAAATCGCAAACAGGCAAAACGAAAGCCGATTTGTCATCGCAAAGCCTCAGTCCGAGAGTAAACCTAGGTCTTGCCCTAAACCCAGCCACGCTGGATCTTGACCTCTCACAGACATAGTATGGTATAATAGATCCAAAATTTGTCTCTTCACTTAAGCCTATTCGCTTCACTTAACTTTTCACAGAATCGGTAAACCGCGGAAAATCTCGCTTTATGCAAACAATAGGTATGGTGATCATCAGGGAACTAGGAATGAGACGACAACTCACACCCTCTTTTCATACTTCGAAAAAACTGAAGTTCATAAATAATCGAAAAACAAATACATCAACAGCATCATGCTCGAAAGTCTCATGACACATAACCAGCACCATATAAGTCTCGCTGGAAAACAGATCACAAGGGTCTTAAACTCCAAAACGAACTACGGAAGGCTTGATCCCTACAACAAGGGTATGAGGCAGCCTTCGAAGGCGAGCCCCAATCTTACCACTTTCAACGGAGCCTTCAACCATTAATTCCGCTTCTATCTTACCGACATACTCTATCGCCGCAAGAACATCACGAAGGTTCTAACGAGCCGGGGCTAACTGTTGGTGTCAAAATCGTCACGACGGAATCAATGACTGAAAGTCTCTGGAAAGTATTTTTAAAACAAAAAGTCTCGATAATTTGAAAAGAAGTTATACGAGATTTTCTCAAATTAGAATATCCACTCTCGTGGGTCGAAAACGGTTATCTCAAATCAACGGCTAGATTATTTTTACTTATGGATTCTTCGTGAAACACTTCTTGAAAGTAAGATCGAAGACTACGGGCGTGCGCTGCACGAGAGTCCCAGGAAAGATCGTCCGCCTAAGCGACATCAAGATTCGATCACCACAAAACCCTAAACACAAAAGAATCGCCTCAAACATCAGAAGAGTCGCTCTTCAAACCGTGAGGAACCAGAAAACGATCAAGATATCAAATCAAGCCCCTCGCCGAGATCTTCAAACACCTGTGCTGGCACCGGACGCCTGGTGCCGGCGGCACCCGGCCTGGCGCCGGGCGGCGTTGCCACGAAGCTTCTACTGGCGCCGGCCGGGCACTGGCCAGCGCTGCGCACGCTACACGCTGAAGCCGCCTGATACCGGGCGCATCGCCACGCTGGCTGGCCTGGAGCCGGCGGCACACTGCCGCTGGCGCTGCAGCACGCCACGCTGGCCGCCTGGCGCTTCGCCATGCTAGTTCGCGAAGCCGCCTGGCGCCGCTGCACCCTCGCCTCTCGTCCTGGTCTCGGTCCCATCCATGCTCGGTCTGATCCCATCTTGCTTGTTTGATCGATCTCGTGAGTTTGGTACGATCACGCTATGGAATGAACATCTTCGATTCGGATTGGAATCGCCGCCGATTTTACGACAAAACTAGAAGGATTGATTTCTCGTAGAAGATATCAGATAAAACAAAGATCGATTAACTCAACATCGATCCTTTAAGCTATAATGGTTTATTTTACGAGAAAGATAATCTTCCGAAATCGTGATAAAACGCTCAACGACTTAAGACAAGTCCACGGACTTACTTTACGATTTTAAGGATTCAGGCCCAATCAGGCTATGACGATTTATCCGGATTTCCAACGTCGGATAAACATCAAATCACCAAAAATACCGGAAAACTCGAGGATAATTATGTAAGACCGACGAAAATGGAATATTTCGCGGAAGAGATAAGCTTTGGGCCCAAAGGCAAGGTCCATCATCCTAAGGCAAACCGACTTTGGAGTGGATATATATGAGAGCAAGAGTTAGAGGAGGAGATCCCAAAACCTGTAATCTGTGACTTAGAGAACTCCCCGTTAGCTTAGAGAACTTAACTTAGGGCGTTAGGCCAGCGTAGGCAGGACTTAGAACGCTCCGCCTTTGTTCTAGTTTTATCTTCTCCGCAGACCCTTGTTCCTCCTGGCGATCTAACAATTCTTTTATCAGAGTTTCGCATTACAAAACCCTAGCGCTATCTTCGACATGCCCGCTTCTATGACAACGTTCATACTAGATCGAACCCTACCGTGACGGTTCGATCTCTTTGTTCAACTCTTTATAAACTGAACTACGTCCGACTCTGATCCTCTAAAGGGTAATGAGGCAGCCTTTCTTAAGGTCCAGTCCAAATCTTAACAAAACCTTTCCGATTTATTCATTACTCTCATTGGCTGTCCAGAGAATCCGGACCTTCGGGAAAGTCGGGTTAACTGGCTTTCCTCCGCTTATTCATTAAAATTGATCGGTGAATTTCTGCCCTAACGGAGTCGCGATGGAGAGGGAGAGGTCGATCAGCCCGCGGAACTCGTTTGGCGTTTGATGTCGGAACTCGACCTTGACTTTTGAGGATCGTGGGGATAGATTTCCCTTATCTTTATTTGTTTAGTTGAGTTTTAGGCGAGTGTAGCGTTTATATGAGTGGGCTATGGCCTTCAGGGGACATTTGACTTTATTTGTGGGACTGGCGTTGGTGGCTTGAATCCCAGCCGTTTCGGCTCTAATATATATAATGAATGTTTTTGGTTTATACTTCTGTCAGTGTCGAGGTTGAGATATGAGTAGTCGCCATTATCTCGACTTCGTGTTTTAATGGCCTTTTTTTTTGAGATAAAGACATTCGTGAATGCTTGAGTTTCTACTAAATTTTCGTTGAAGCGTTATAGGCGTGAAGCGTGAGACATTTTGTACCATGTCTAGTAATGTTTGTTGACCAGTAGGACTGGGTTTAGGGAAAGACCTAGGTTTACTTTCGGCATTAAGGCTATCACGATGACTAATCGGCTTCGTTTTGCCTGTTGGCGATTTCTGACTCTTTCCGTTTTAAAGTCAGCGGCTTGATGCGGCTTCGACTTGTATGGAAAGAACCGAGCATCTTCGGAGACCGTCACGGAGTGCTGACCAAAATTTTGGTTTCTTTGTATAGCGAGCTATGATATCCTTGTCGGATGTAAGAGAACATTTACTTTTATGAAAGGTTTGACTACGAGTTTTCTTAGGAGAACGTTTTTCAGGTATGTTCGTTGGGGCCAATCGACGATCATCATTTTCTTTTAAAGTCAGCGGATGGACTGGTGCATAGATAAGATCTTTCGAGGGTTGTGTGGGAACCAAAATTCGCCTTTGTCGATTTTAAGTATAAATAAGGAAAGTAGGAAAACCTAATTTCCACGAGGTCCCGGATCTCTGCGAATAGCGACAACTGACCAAATAGATCACGGAAAATATGAAAAGATAACAAAACAAATTTAGAAAACAGTAGATCTTATTAGCGTAAGAGCGTTGCGATCATTACAAGAGATTATAAAAGTTTTGGCGAAAAGGCTGTCAGCGAGTTACCTAGATCTAGCGACCCAAAACCTTAAACCTAGTTGAGCCGCAGCTCGATAACAAAAGACGAAAAAGATACAAAAGGTTTTGATTGATTTGGACTGAACCTTATTAAAGGCTGCCTCATTACCCCTTCGAGGATCAAGTCGAGCGTAGTTCAATTGATAGAGCTGGACAAAGAGATCGAAATGCCTAGGCGAGTTAGATCTAATGTCGATGTGCCAGTCATAGAAACCGAACTTGTCGAGAATAAAGCCTAAAGTTTATAAGTGCCGAGAATTCTGAGTCTAGAAGAGTCTCTTCTTTTATGCCTCTCGTCTTGAACACCTTATATACTCCTTCTGGTGGGTTCGCCTTCCTCTTTTCCCTTAAGCGCCATAGTCCAAAATGGAGATATTCCATTTTCCGATCTTCATGGTTATCAGCGGAAACTTTCCATTTATCCGCGGAATTTGATGTTTATCTTACCAAGCATAACCGTCATAGCGTTTATGGGTTTCAAGAAATCGTAAGTGGGCCTCGAATCAAGTTTAGGACTCCTTGGACCGTCTTTTGATTCGGGGCGTTTATCTGATTTCTTTGATAAAGATTGTGAGAACCGAAATTCGCACCGTCAAATTAAGTTGATTTGAAGGAAAGCCAAGTAAACCAAGCCTTCCCTGAAGGTCCTGGATATCTGCTGGGCGCTGACACAATCAGTCACGACAAAGAAAATATGAAAATGAAATAAAATCGTAGAACAAAGAATAGAAGCGAAAGATCTTATTTCGAATCCGTTTGGCGTGAACAGCAGGTAAGAGCCTTGGCTCACGAGCTGTCGGCAAGTTAGCTAGTCTAGCAACCTAAGTTCTAACCTGGTTAGTCGCACTTCGCTAGTGAAACAGAAAGAATGCTAAAGCGCTCTAAGTGCTAAGTGCTCTGGAAGTTTTGTGATGATTTGCTCCTCGCCCAAAGCTCTCCTTATATACTCTTCTTAAGGCGGTCTATCTTCGCGGGCTGAACCGGGCTTTTCCTTTTCGTCCATCTTCGTGTTTATCGGAAATTTGACATTTATCTTGAGGAAAACTTGACATTTATCTTCTGGAAACTTGATATTTATCTTTTGGAAACTTGACATTTATCTCTTATGTGAGGATAAGGATAAACCGTCATTGTTATCCTTCCTTTTCAGAAAATCGTAAGTGGGCGTTTTGCCCGTCGGGACGTTTAGCGTTATTACGTTTTCTGAAAGAACAGTCTTTGAAGGTTTGGTTTTCGAAGGAACCCCAATTCCTCGTATAGTCGAGATGTTTGGTGTTTAGAATAAGTGATCGTACCAAACTCATGAAGATTGATCAAACAAGCCAGGTGGGATCAGACCGAGCATGATGGGACGAGACCAGGGCGAGGGCCGTCGACCGGCGTCGGGGGCTTCCGCCAGCGCCAGGCGGCTTGCGGGCAGCGTGCCACCAGTGCCAGGCGGGTGTGCCGCCCGGTGCCAGGCGGCCAGCGTATGCGTGCGCGCCGCCCGGCCAGCGGCAGCGTGCCGCCCGGCCAGACAGGTGTCCCCCCGGCGCCAGGCCGGCGCTGCGGCAGCGTGCGCCCGATGCTAGGCGGCCCAGCGGCGCGTGCGCGGCGCCAGGCGGGAATGCCCGGCGCCAGGCCGGCCAGCGTGGCGTGCTGCGGTGCTAGGCCGTCATGCGTCCGTGGGCTTTTCCTTTGTTCGATCTTCCCCCGTTAGTCGTTTGTGCGGGAAATCTTTGAGTTTTGGAAGGATCTTTAGCCGTAGATTTGGAGATAACCGTTTTCAACGGTTTGAGTAATGTGGATTGAACTTTAGGCGTTTAAAGATGGACTTCTAAACAATCGAGAAGGCTTTGCGGAAGAATCATTGTAGTTTCGCGGACAATCCGGACATGGGTTTAAGGGACCAAGTGCTGCCGTTGCCGAGATCACGAGGCGATTGCATAGGCGGGTACTAGGACCCTTGCGCTGGCGCCAGGCGGGACAAGGTAAGCCTGCGCCCGTGCGTGTCCTCGTCCACCGGTGCCTGCTTGCCTTCGTTGATCCCCGGGGCTCACGGTCCGTTCATGCCTTCTTGTGAGTTCACCGAGTGACGACCCGTTTCTTGGTTTTGATCGTCACTTGGTTTTTCTTTCGAGGACTTTCGGGTGACGATTTCGTCGTTGACCGATTTTGACCCCAACAGTTAGCCCCCCAGCTAGCTAGGAATCGTAATGTCTTTCGGGTCCTGGCTTGCGGTATAGCCGTATGGGAAGGTGTAGAGGCGTGTCGTTTGCGAAAGTCGAGGTAAATAGTGATTTTACCTCCTTTATAAGGAGGGAGTAAGAAACCTCATTCACTCTTACCTAAACATAAAAAATTATTCTCTCTCAAGAATACTTTCTCTCTCTCTAAGAAAAATGTCTTCAAGATCCTCAAAGAGAGATTCTTCTTCCCATTCATCCTCGGGTGATTCTCCTGCCCATGTGACGGTGAAGCAGGAGGAGTTTGTCGAGGAGGAAGCAAAGAATGCGTATTACCGAGCCCTTATAGGTTCGCCCCATCACTGCCAGACATCCCTGTTCGAGGAGACCTGAGAGGCAGCCTGGTGTTCCTTTTACGCCGAGCTTGGTTTCTCGTAAATATCTCACGTTTCTTCGAGATGTTTACCAGGTTCCCGAAGGAGTCAAATTCCGGATCCCTGTCGGTAACGAGAGTGCGAGGAATTCCTTGGAAGGTTTCTTTACATGTTACGAGGCCTTCCTTAATTATTGCATGTGGTTCCCGATCCCTGGCACCATTGTTATGCGCTTCATCGCCGAACTCTCGATCAGCCAGCTCAGCGTCCTGCCTTGAGAGTTGGCTTGGCGTACTGATCTCGAGTTATGAGCTCGGAATCGATCTCAGTCCGGGTGATTTGAAGGCCTTTGGAGCACTTTCGGCCGACGAGGGGCGGCGGTTACTACTCCATGCTGCCTAAGAAGGACATGGCCATAATTCAGGGAACCACTTCGAACCCTAAGTCGTGGCAGGAACGTTTCTTCTATGTCGAATAGATGGTGAGTCTGTCGAGGAGAGCTGCCTCCATCTATTTCCGCATGGAACTTCAACCGAGGTAATATGGCGAAAACTCGTCGTCTATTTCGTTATTCGGAAGTCGCGGGTTTTAATGAAAAAGTTCCGTTTGTAGATAGCGGCGGTTCGCATTTGCATGGCGATCTTTTCGTCAAGAGGGACCTCCTTCGTCAAAGACCATTTTTCTGGAAGTCCTTCACTCTCGAGCGGATTCGAGGCGATAAGGCTTTACGGTCGAGACCTTGTCCCATCGTATGGCCGAACCGGTTACGAAGCCCGACTGGAGTAAGCGAGATCTCGTAAAGGGAAAGAGATCGATGGTGGGGAAGGTTCGGAAGATCCTTCACCGTTGGGGAAAACCCTAGTTTTGTTCCAGCGGAAAAGCGAGCCAGCGATTTTCCACTTCCCAACAACTTCTTTGAAGGTCTTCCTCCGGAGTTTGCTACTGATGAGTGTTGGAGGAAAAAGAGGCAATGGATTTTGCGAAGGTTCCCACGGATCAATGAGGTTTTGTTCTTTGAATTTCTTAACCGTATTCTCGATTCCGCATATATGTATGTTTATTGGTCTTGGATTTGTGCAGGGACTAAGAGTGTTTGGCAATGCGCTCGACTCCAGTTCCGCAAAGTCAGGATCGCTAACTTCAAGACCACAGAAGCTGAGCAAGAGCTTTTCGGTTCAAAGAGGTAAAGCGCAGAATCACGAAGCAAGCTGAGCTTCATGCTCGAGCTCTTGTTCGGCGGAAAGGAGAGGAAGGAGGATGGTCGCAGCTGAGGTGGCGAGACGGGCGGAATCGTTCGCTGCTGAGTTTCAATGTTTTAAAGAAGCTCAGGAGTTTGTTGGCGATTTCGCGAGTGTCGGGCTCGGTCATAAACCTTTACAAGTCTCAGAACCGGATTTCTCTTTTGATTCGAGATCGCTGAGATGAAGGATTTTATGGCGAGTCGCCCATCTGAGTCTTTGGTTCCCGGTTGAAGAGTCCGGAGACTATGGGAACTATCGAGGTTTCGAGGATCACGGTGGAGGCGGAGCCGATGAAACGCCGAGGGTGGTGGGAGCGCTCAGGTGAGCGAGGAAGTGGACCAGCCTGCTAGTTCATTCGGGATTTCCGCATCTGGATTTCTCAAATGTTGACTTCCTTTTGTGAATAGTATGTTTTGGCCGTGTGTGGCGTGTTTTAGGAGTTTTATTCTGCGACCGTTGGAGGTTGCGTTCTTATGTTCAGGACTGGCGTTGGTGGTTTAGAATCCCCCGTCTTTGCGGCTTTTATAAATATGAAAATTTGCGAAATTTCGTCTTTTATTTTGATTTATACTTTCGTCAAGTGTAGAGGAAAGAATGCGAGTAGTCGCCATTATCCTAACTCTTTTTTGTCGCTTGGTCCGTATGCTACTTTTAGCGGCGTTTTAGGTGTAGCGATAAGAGACTTGTTTTGGGATCATTATCACGATACTATGTCGTGAGATGTCAAGATCCAGCAAGACTGGGTTTAGGGCAAGACCTAGGCTTACTCTCAGCTTTAAGGCTGTGCGATGACTGATCGGCTTCGTTTTGCCTGTTAGTGATTTCTTCCTGATTCTTTTCGTTTAAAGTCCGCGACTAGTTAGCGGCTTATATGACTTGTGTTAAAAGAATCGAGCTATCTTCGGAGTTTATCGGGAGCTAAACCAAAATTTTGGGTTTCTTGTATAGCTATGATATCCTTGTTGGATGTAAGAGGACCTTGTAGGTCTGACTACGAGTTTGTATTTGAGTGAAATGTTTCGAGTCGTCCGTGGGGCCAATCGGCGGGCATAAGTTGTTTTAAGTCGCAGTGGACTGTTTTGGCGGATTATCGAGTTTTGTTATCTTTTCAGAAGTTGCGGCGTCTCGCGTTTCTTCGAAGATATGATTTTCGTTTTCCGTAGTGTTTAGCGTTAAGTGAGCATAAAAGATAGAAAGAATTTTATTAAAATTTGAAAAGTTCAGTACGTAATGCGGATATTTGGCGTTTTGTGGGAGTATAGAATATCGTACCCACCTTTTGGTGAGGAGGATAGCTGAACTTCGCCGGGTTTCGACGAGCTGCCTCGTACCTCTTCGAGGATCAAGCCATCGTAGTTCTGATAGTTATGCATAAGCGTTTTACTCCCGTCGCGTTGCCGTTCGATCGTGCTGGTCGGATCGGCGGTTTGTCTTGGGGTCGAGCTATCTGCTTTTATGGCGGTGGACTCGGAGGATTTGTCGCTGTCTTGAATCGTTACTGTTTGGATGATTCTGGATTATCTTTTGAGTCTTGAGGAATGTTGTGTGATTCCTTTGCTCGTTTGGGTTGGCAGCTGGAAGCGTTCGATCTTTTCGCAGTTTGAACTTCGGCTAGGTAACGAGTCTCAACTTTCGACTACGGATGGCTGCGATTCGGTTGGAGTCGGAAATTTGATGCGAGGTGATATGTGGATGGTACAGCCTTCATGGAGTTGATCCAAGGGGTTCCCATGATGGCGTTGTAGATGCCGGGTTGTCGACTGCGAACTCGATGATTTTGTGACTTCTTCGCCATGACCGGGAGCTTAATTCTTAGGGTCATGGAAGTGGCGCCCGAGAATCCAGTCAAAGGTTTTGGCTCAGGAGCGACTTCCCCAAGTGGGATCTTCATCTGTAGAGGGTGTCGCGGAAGATAGCGTTGACCGTACTTCCCGTTTCGACGAGGATGCGGCCGACCTCGAGATCCTGGATTACCAGGTCGATAACCAAAGGATCGCAATGAGGCTTGTCGATTCCGACAGTTTCCTGATTCCTCGAAAGTGATCGCGTAGTTAGGAATATCGCTATCCGGAAACCAGTTGGAACTTGTCGGCTTTTAGCCCGTAGGCTTTATCGGCGAGACTGAGTCTTGGTAGAAATGTGATCCTCCGATGATCATGTTTACCCTCTGGCGATTGTTGTTGTTTCCTTGGTCGTCCTGTCTCCTTCGCGTTTTCACCCGATTGGTTTTCGGTAGCGGTCCTCGGAGACAGTTTTGTTGATCTTTAGGCGGTCAGAGTCCAGGAGTAGGTCCTTTATACTCTTGACCTTTGACAGTTCGCGGTGAGGAGCTTTCGGCGGGCGGGCGCCGAAACTTGCAGTTCGCAGTGGAGTGACCTCTGGTTTCGTGGAACTCGCAGTAGGAATTATCCTTGTACTGGTTCCTGGTCAGGTGTTTCCAAAGGTTTTGCCTTGCTCGAGTTGATGGCGTAGTTATGCTCGCCTTGGCGTCTTCCCGCCGTGATGGACGTTTTGTCGTTACGAGAGGGTTTCTTTGAGGCGTTTTCGTGGTCCGTGCTTCTGCGATAGAAGTTTCATCTCTTCCTCCATGATGATGAAGTCCGTTGCTTTGTGGAGGGTATCCTGGATTGTCCGCGGCTTTTCCAGTAGTATCCACTTTGAACCGACTTGTACCAGAGTCTTCCTCGGCGTCGATTGCGACATTGTCGCTGATGCCGTTACTCTGCCATCACCGGTTTGAACCTTCGAAGTCGCGGTGTGACTCGTCCTCCTTCTGAGCTAGACTCCATAGGTCAACGTCGGACGTCTCTCTATCCATGAACATGGAGTATTGTTTGAGAGCGCCGAGGCCAGTTGGCGGAAGCTTCGATGGAGTTCCTTTGAGCGGAGAACCATTGAGCGCCCATGAGGTGCTCGGCGAAGAAGACAATGACCAGCGTCGTTTGCGCTCGGGAGTTTGCACCTACCCATTGCGATCTGGAAAGACTGCAGGTGCGACTTAGGATCCGTCGTACCGTCATAGACCGGGATTTTATTTTCCCTGGGTCGAGATCGTGTTTCCGTGATCCGGCGGTGAACGGCGTTTTCCGTGCTTCCTCGAGAAGTCTATCGATCTGGCGGAACTGGTCGCCTGATGGATTGCGATTTCACCGCTTCGCCGCCCGGTCTTCTTAAGAGATTCGCGGAGGTCATGGATCTCGCTATTGCTACCGGCGTTCCTCCGATTTTGTCGGCGCTGGTTTTGATGGATCGAGTTTAATCCTCCGCGAGTTCTTCCTGCTCCATCCATTAGAGTTCTTCTTCCTCTTCTGTCATGGACCTTTCGAAGGATACCGTCTGCGCGGCGGACTGGCGGTCCTCACAGGTGGATGTCAGCGTCTTCATCGGAAGGATCCGATTGGTCGCTGATATCTAGATCGATCGCTCAACGTCGCTCTCCTTGTTTCCGTGGCGGGAGTGGAAGGTTCTGAGGTCGTTTGCTGTCCTTTCGAGCCGTTTCCTCGAGTGGGCTCTTCGGGGCATCTTTTTCGTGCCGGAGATCGAAGTCGAGTCTTCTGCCTGGCGTGCCTTGGTGGATCCGCGGCAACTTGCTCCTCGCAGTTAAGGTGTCAACCTGTTTTGCGGCGAGGTTATCAGCTTGTCTGTTGTTCCGCCCGTACCGCGGTAAACGATTCCTTCATCTGCCTGGCGCCTCGGTGTTTGCATCAGCGGTGACTGTGGACGCATCTCCAGCTGGAGTCTTCTCAACGTTGGCGTCGGCGGGTGTTCCGTCTGGCTGGCTGATCCTTGGTGGCGTCGGTAGACATGATCGGCGTGTGCAGTTGCGAGATAGATAGATCCGTAACCCACCCTCCTTAGCTAGCGAAACTGTAGGAACGAAATTTGCACCGTCAAATTAAGTTGATTTGAAGGAAAGCCAAGTGAACCAAGCCTTCCCTGAAGGTCCGGATATCTGCTGGGCGCTGCGACACAATCAGATGCGACAAAGAAAATATAAAAGCGAAATAAAATCGTAAGAACAAAGAATAAGCGAAAGATCTTATTTCGAATCCGCGTTTGGCGTGAACAACAGGTAAGAGCCTTGGCTGAGCTGTCGGCAAGTTAGCTAGTCTAGCAACCTAAGTTCTAACCTAGTTGAGTCGCAGCTCGCTAGTGAAAATAGAAAAGAATGCTAAAACGCTCTAAGTGTAAAACGCTCTAAGTGCTAAGTGCTCTGGAAGTTTTGTGATGATTTGCTCCTCGCCCAAAGCTCTCCTTATATACTCTTCTTAAGACGGTCTATCTTCGCTGGGCTGAACGGGCTTTTCCATTTTCGTCCATCTTAGTGTTTATCGGAAACTTGACATTTATCTTGGAAAACTTGACATTTATCTTTTGGAAACTTGACATTTATCTCTTATGTGAGGATAAGGATAAACCGTCATAGTTATCCTTCCTTTTCGGAAAATCGTAAGTGGGCCGTTTTGGCCACGTCGGGCCGTTTAGACGTTGTTATGGTTTTCTGAAAGAACAGTCTTTGAAGGTTTCGGTTTTTCCGAAGGAACCCCAATTCCTCGTATAGTCGAGATGTTAGGTGTTTAGAATAACCGTGATCGTACCAAACTCACGAAGATCGATCAAACAAGCCAAGGTGGGATCAGACCGAGCATGATGGGACCGAGACCAGGGCGAGGGCCGTCGACCCGGCGTCAGGGGGCTTACCGCCAGCGCCAGGCCGCTTCGAGCAGCGTGCCGCCGGTGCCAGGCGGGTGTGCCGCCGGCGCCAGGCGGTGTGCCGCCGCCAGGCGGCCCAGCGCGGCAGCGTGCCGCCGCCAGGCGGGTAATGCCGCCGGCGCTAGGCCGGCCAGCGGCAGCGTGCGTAGCGCCAGGCCCGTATGCCGCCGGCGCAGGCGGCCAGCGGCGCTTACCGCGCCAGGCCGGCCCGCGTGACGCGTGCCGCCGGTGCTAGGCCGTCTTGCCGTCCGTGGGTTTTCGATCTTCCCCTGTAGTCGTTTGTGCGGGAAATCTTTGAGTTTTGGAAGGATCTTTAGCCGTAGATTTCGAGATAACCGTTTTCAAGGGTTTGAGTAATGTGGCTTCGAACTTTAGACATTTAAAAGATGGACTTCTAAACAATCGAGAAGGCTTTACGGAAGAATCATTGTAGTTTGCGGACAATCCGGACATGGGTTTAAGGGACCAAGTGCTGCCGTTGCCCGAGATCACGAGACAATTGCATAGACGGGTACTAGGACCCTTGCCGCTGGCGCCAGACGGGACAGGGTAAGCCTGCCGCCCGTGCCGTGTCCTGCGTCCACCGGTGCCTGCTTGCCTTCGTTGATCCCCGGGGCTCACGGTCCGTTCATGCCTTATTGTGAGTTCACCGAGTGACGACCCGTTTCTTGGTTTTGATCGTCACTTGGTTTTTCTTTCAAGGACTTTCGGGTGACGATTTCGTCGTTGACCGATTTTGACCCCAACAAAGATAATTTCCGTGGTTTTTATCGTAAAACCAGACCAAGGATTCCATTTGATTGGGAATCAAGAAATGGTTAAGCCGGTGTTTGCGGAAGGTTGTAATGAGGATTGTCGAGACTGCATAGTTTTACGTCGTATCATCATTTTGGAAAACTTCGGACGCTACAGAAGGACCGGGATGCGTGCATGTTTGGTTGCTATAGCGACCGAGCTTTGTCCGGAGCTCGGTCGCTACAAAGCTCGGTCGCTATAGCAACCAAACATGCGCATCCGGTCCTTCAGCGTCCAAGTTTTCGAAATGATGATTATACCCACAAGAGTTCTCTCGATCAGGTAAGATTCATTGCTTAGATTAGGCGTTTCCATTTTCCTTGAGACACAAATTGTTTTTCTTCACTTGCATTACACGACACATATCAGTAATCATATATGGTTTGAGTACGTACTCACATCATAGGTTTAAGAATAGCATAGAGAAGAGCGTCTCTAAATTCATATGTTTATTCTTCCTTTCACTTAATTTTGCAGCCAGGCATCCGTATCCACTCAACTACAGTCTCGTGATATACATACAACATAAGATGCAGGTGTATGTGTAGGACATGCATGGCAAGAAGGTAAAGAACTCCAACGAGTTCTTCAAAGATTATGTACTGGTATTCTTATGGTCAAAAATACAATTTATATTAGGGAAGCTTTTAGTTAATATAGATTGCAAGCTGTTTCACAAAGCCTTTTTGTTAACTTTTATTAAAAGTTGTATACATTTTTTTCAACTTTTGGATCGCTGTAGTCAAATTAAAAAAAAAATATCTATATTCAATTGCTTCTGTACTGTGCAGTTCCTCTTCTTAAGGTTAAAATGTTGGCTGTTTTCTGAAAATTGTATATGCAAATTATGTTCTGTAGTTGCACCACATTGACTTTAGGTTCCATGCTCATGGTTTTGGTAAAAGTAAACTCTATAGAGCGACTTAGTCATGTTTTAAAGCTTTTTGTTACAACTTATCAGTAGATTTTAAAAATGAGAACAAAAGAAATCGTTGTGTTTAGAATTAATTGGCAATGTTCTTCATGTATTCCTTGGCAAGCTTTATTTCCAATATTCGTTTTTGTTCCTTAATGAGAGTGTAGCCTGATTCCAGCAACGCTTCCACCTCTTTGCTGTTCGCGCAAACTCTTCATATGCTCTCAAGTGAAATCAATGATTGAGAATTTTGTAAGAGCAAGAGAGAGAGAAAGAGATCACTCTGAAGCTTGCGATGGCATTTACTTTAAGAACTGAGGAACCTCTTCGATCTTTTTGCACCTGATAAGAGTTTCCCCTTGAATCTCTATGCTCTGTTGATAAACCACAATGTTCAAGAGATGGTGGGGATATATTAATCACTGGATCTAATAGAGTAGCCGGTGTCATTCATTGCCAAAGAGGAATCAATAGAAGAGGTGCCTTAGCGAGATCAAAATGATGAATGTGGAAGAGGAAGAAGATTGTAGTGGAGGAAAATTGAAACGTAAAGATATGTTTGCAAGCGCCACTAAATGCATGTTGTAATTGGTGATATGGCTTCAAAAGTTTGAAGGCTTTAAATTGAAACTTATTTTCATCCAATCAGATTTATTGATTTCAAAAGGCTTTAACCCTTCTAGTTACTTCTAACAACACTCAAAACCATTTTTCCTTTTTAAATTCTTCACTAAACGATTGGTTTTTTTTTTCAAAGTCTATAAAACTTGATTTTTATTTAAATTCATTGAATTTTCTACAATTTTATTTAAAATCATTGAAGTTTCTATAATGTCAAACTCAATACCAAGCATTATCTTGGTTGTGTTCAACCTTTGAAGAAAAAACACTTTTCTGACTTTTGTCATTTTCCTCTCCAAAATAGGATGTTAAGATAAAAAATAATAATATTAACTAAAATAATTATTTAGTTATTAAAGTTTCTGCAATGTCAAAACCAATACTAAGCACAACCTTGGTTTTGTTCAACATTTGAAGAATAAAAAACAGACTTTTCTGACTTTTGTCGTTTAACTCTCCAAGATAGGAGGTTAAGATAAGAAATAATAATATTAATAAAATATAATTATTCAGTTAAATTAAATATTTTAAAAAAATCAGAAATAGCACATAAGCCTATGTTCTCATGGTATATAAAACAATAGCTCAGTTGAGAAACTTTTGTTATATCTTATATATTAAAATAGAAGTTACGACCTTGATTCATGTATGATTTTTTTAAAAATGGACCCTAACCAAAAATCAGTTATTATTCATTTATTACTGAAAATATGCTTAATAATATGTCATGCCTAAATTAATCATCGACTCCTACAAAACCGGATTGCTTAACAAACCAATATTTAATTCCTTATTACATGTTTAAGTTATCCTATCTTTTATATTTTAGTTAATATCACTTAAAGTCCTACATGACCATCCGATCTTCACTTTATTATATATAAAATCATGACTTGGGTTTTTAAGCCATATTTTCGACAAACGGTCATATATTTTCTGTTACTAGAAGTATATATTAGCTTCATAAATGACCATACATTCTCCATGAAAATGCTCAACCATGTCACTAACAGTTTTTTTTATTTATAGTAATCATTCGAGACTCATATTTTAGTTATTTCTCTTTAGATTTTTTTCTGTTGAATTTGTTTTAGCCTTATTTGACTGACTTTTATCTTTGTATTATATGATTTTCTTTGATGTACTAAAACATAGAGGACATTTGGAGAATATGGAATTGGTGTATTCAAAATATTAAATATCAAATAATGGTATATTCCTTTATCAATCAACAATATTATTCAAAGGTTAAAATCATAATTGTATAAAAATCCTATAATTTCGTGATTGTAACAGTTTCTGCATAACAACCATGATAATATCAAGGAAAATCTATTCCAATATTAAGCAATACCATTCAAAATGGGAATATTATGTTTACCTCATTAAAAATCATAACTAGATAGACCTTTTATTTTATTTTTACTTTTGAAAAAGAACTTTTATTTTAAGCACCATTATATTTACAATATGTTTGAAACATAGCCTAACAATATCGTTATCTTTTATGATTTCTGATTTTTAATTAATCAAAATTACAAGTATTGTAACTAAACATGATATCAAATAAATTACGATCTATGTAAATGAATAACATATCAAATCCCAAATTTTGATATGTATTAATATACATTTAGCCAAGAAATATGTATTAATATACAGAAATCATCTAAATTGTATATATATTATAAACAAAATACTTGAGAATAGTAAGTTTTATAAAAAAATACCAAATAACAAATGACTTATTTAGTATACCATTTAATTATTTAACATCAAAACACATTTGATCAACGAATATAATTTATAAATAATTAAAACATATTAATACCCATAATTGTGAAACATAAAAAAAAAAAAAAAATAACAAGCGAAATGCTCGAGTCCTGATCTAGTCTTTATAAAATAAATTAAAACCCTTACAAATTGGTTTTGAATCATAATAAATTATTCGCTGATAAGAAGATACACAAAAGTGATGAGAAAACTGCTGGAAAGCTTCTGGGAAGATTATGGTAGAGAGGGAAACTGAAGGTGCTTGAAACTTTACTCTCTTGAAGCTAATCTAATAATGATTGGCTGTATAGGTATTGGTTGTCTGTAACCAAACATAGTGTTAAGATTTGGGATTATGAAAACAAGAACATTGTTGATGCCTTGAATGTTGATCTCATTTATAAGAGTGTATAAAGACTTATTAATCTTGTATACAGTTTATACATAGTTTAGAAGAATTTATAAATGTTCTCTAAATGCTTATAAAACATTTGCTAACTTTACATATTTTGAACATCTATGAATCTTTTCAGTTTATAAAGACTATTGTCATGATAAAGACTATGATGCAACAATCAATTTTAGGTATAAATTATTTATAAGAGCCTACAAAACTTAGAAATCATTTAATAAGACTTATCAATCATTTATGAAGCCTTATAAATCATTTATCGTATAAAGGTTTCAAAATAATTTAGAAAGGTTTATTAGAATCTCGAAAACTTTATTTAGTCTAATGAAACTTGAATTTTATTTTACAAAATAGATTTCTAAACTCTTATGAGAGCTTATAAATTAGTTTATAAAGATTCTGAACGTATATAAATAATTTATATAAAATGTCCATAAAATTTTATAAGGATTTATAAAATATTTATAAATTAGTTACAAGAGTTTACAAATTATTTTTAAAAAATTCTAATATTCTTATAAAAGTTAATAATATTTATAAATGTATATTAGTAAAAGTGTATAAATCTTCTTAAAGAGTTATAAATCATCTATATAAGTTCATAAATCATTAGCAAGAATTTATAGATATGTATTAAGGTTTACAAGAGTTTATAAATCATTTATACGGGTTTATTTATAAATTTATAAGGGCTTATAAGACAGTTAATAAGATGATCAAACCTTATGCAAATAATTTATAAGTTATTAGAAGGCAGCACGTTGAAGGGTCTATAAATCATTTATAAAAATATTTAAAATTGTTTAAAGAAAAAGAATATTTAAAATTATTTATAATCGTTTATAAAATCAGTTACAAGGATATGAAGAATTTCAAAAGGTAATTTATTCATGAAGGCTTTTAAAAATTTAATAAAGGCTTATAAATCATTTATAAGGGTTTGTGAAAACTTTTTCCACAATTATAAACTTGCTTATAAGAGTTAATAAAACATCTATAAGAATAGTGTCCAACATCGAAACAACTTCAATTATATGCTTGCCTTTGTTCAACATCACACAGCTCGCCCTAAAAATATTCAAACTCCATAGTTCGTCAAAGAAATGTTTAGCAGGATCATGTTTACTTTGGTGATTTTTTTTACCTTCTGCCATTAGCAGCATCGTGATCTCAGCTCGAGCTGGAAGACCACTGACAAGCAATTCAAATAACATGAGTCGCATTACACTAGCAACTTTTCAAACAGCTATAATCTCTTCTTGTATATTTGCTAATCTCCCCCATCCACATTCTACCGCTAGATCACCTCTAACTATCATAACTCCTAAAAGGATTTAAACACTTCATCTCCAAAGAAGAGGCTCAGGTACAAATCTAACCTCTGATCTCACAGTAAGAACATCTTGAAACTGTTTTTTAGCTCCCATAAGTTTTGTTTTCAAGTCATCACAAAATATTTATAATGGTTTATAAGAATTTATAACGGGTTTACAAAATCACTTACATGTATTTATAAAGATTTTATACAGAATTTATAAGGGTTTATAAATTTTAAAGGGTTTAAATAAGTTTATATTGTTAAGAATCATCTAAGTGGACTGACCCATAACCGGACGATACCGAACCGGTCCGTACCGACCAGGGGCGGCCGAACCAGGACGGCCGAACCAGATAGACCAGAGCCGTGCTTTCCAGATAAAGATAGAGACAGCCGTATTTATCTATATGTTATGTTTACATATTAGAATTTATCCTTTTCCTAGAAGACTATGAAATATTATGGCCCATTATGTATTAGGCCCATTGTCATGTGGTCTATGTAATCCTATATAAAGGAACCTCGATTATGAATAATATATCCTTCACAAACCTATTCTTTCACAACATATATAAGATTTGTAAGGGTTTATAAAAGGTTTTAATGGGTTTTGAAGAGTTTATATAGGGTTTATAAAAAATTAGAAAGGTTTATAAAACCATATAAATATTTATATAACTATTTGTAAAAGTTTATAAAACCATTTATGAACCATTTATAAATTTTAGAAGAGCTTATAAAACCTTGTATTAACTATCTATAAAGTTTATAAAACTATTTACAAGAACTTATAAGCTATTTATAATACATGAACATAATGCTTGTAAAAGGTATCTTTACACCATGATTAAAAGTTAACATCATCTTTTTATTTCGTTTTGCAGTTATATAGTAATGAATTTTGCACATCTTTGAGATTGCCTCCGAAGATTTATGAAGCTGGAACAGAACCACTAGACAATCCAAAAGTGATTATCCAATCGGTGTCTTGGTCAATAATTTGAAGCGTTATATAAAAGATTATAATTGTAGTCTTATAGGGGTTTATAAATTTATAAATTAGAGATTTGTAGAGACTTATAAAATTTGTTTAATCTTTGTTAGATCTTGTGGTTAATTCAGTGTTTGGATTTTGACAGTGTTGTACATAAGGGGTATAAATAATTTATAAATAATTTATAAGGTTTATATAGGTATATACAGGTTTAGAAATCAATTGGAGGTCTTTAAATCAACTATAAGATTATTTTATAAAATCTTATAAATCATTTATTAGAGTTTATCAAGACATTTATAAGATTTTATAAAACAATTCATATATATATCATATATAATGATTTATAAAACCATTTATTAGGTTCATAAATCTATTTATAATTAGTTATCAAAAAGTTTATAAGGATTTCAAAATATATTATTAAAGTATAATTCATTTATAAGAGTTTATAAAATCAGTCTATAAGGCTTTATAAGGATTATAAATAATTTAAAAATGTTTATAAATCATTTATGAAGATTTGGAAATCAATTATAAACTTTTATTAATAGTTTATATATATTCATATAAACGATTTATAAACCATATAAAATCACTTATAAGGTTTTATAAAATCATTTATAAATATTTGTAAAAGTTTATAAAGGTAATTCATTTATAAAGTCTTAAAATCATTTATATGAATATATCGAAACTTTTTATAAGGGTCTATAAATCATTTATAAGAATATTTAAAATTATTTATAAGGGTTTATAAAATTATTTCTAAGGATTTGTATAATTTCAAAGGTAATTCTTTTATGAAGTCTTATAACATTTTATAGAGGCTTATAAATCATTTATAAGGGTTTGTGAAAAA
>JAEACV010000297.1:50000-51986 GCA_016432835.1 Brassica nigra | reverse complement strand
TACGTGGGAATACCACTCAGGTCTTTGCCGTGATTTATGAATGCTACCTGGTTGATCCTGCCAGTAGTCATATATGTTTGTCTCAAAGATTAAGCCATGCATGTAAGTATGAACGTAATTCAGATCGCGGAAACTGCGAATGGCTCATTAAATCAGCTTATAGTTTGTTTGATGGTAACTACTACTCTGATAACCGTAGTAATTCTAGAGCTACATCGCGGCAACAAACCCCGACTTCTCGAAGGGATGCATTTATTGATAAAGATCGACGCTGGCTCTGCCCGTTGCTCGATGATTCATGATAACTCGACGGATCGCATGGCCTTTTGCGGGTCGCGACGATCATTCAAATTTCTGCCCTATCAACTTTCGATGGTAGGATAGTGGCCTACCATGGTGGTAACGGTGACGGAGAATTAGGGTTCGATTCCGAGAGGAGCCTGAGCGGCTACCACATCCAAGGAAGGCAGCAGGCGAATCACAATCTAACTCGACACGAGGTAGTGACAATAAATAACAATACCGGCTCTTTGAGTCCGTAATTGAATGAGTACAATCTAAATCCCTTTAACGAGGATCCATTGGAGGGCAAGTCTGGTGCCAGCCGCGGTAATTCCAGCTCCAATAGCGATATTTAAGTTGTTGCAGTTAAAAGCTCAGAATAACCTCGATGGTCGCCCGGTTCTCGGCGAAGCACCGGTCGGCTTGTCCCTTCTGCCGGTGATGCTTCCTGGTCTTAACTGGTCGGTCGCTCCTCCGCAGCTGTTACTTTGAAGAAATTAGAGTGCTCAAAGCAAGCCTACGCCTGTATACATTAGCATGGATAACATCATAGGATTTCGATCCTATTGTGTTGGCCTTCGGATCGAGTAATGATTAACGTGGACAGTCGGGGCATTCAGATTTCATAGTCGAGGTGAAATTCTTGGATTTATGAAAGACTAACAATCGCGAAAGCATTTGCCAAGGATGTTTTCATTAATCAAGAACGAAGTTGGGGCTCAAGACGATCAGATACCGCCCTAGTCTCAACCATAAACGATGCCAATTGTGGATCAGCGGATGTTGCTTTTAGACTCCGCTGGCACCTTATGAGAAATCAAAGTTTTGGGTTCCGGGAGTATGGTCGCAAGGCTGAAACTTAAAGGAATTGACGGAAGGGCACCACAGGAGTGGAGCCTGCGCTTAATTTGACTCAACACGGGAAACTTACCAGGTCCACATAGTAAGGATCGACGACTGAGAGCTCTTCTTGATTCTATGGGTGGTGGTGCATGGCCGCTCTTAGTTGGTGGAGCCGATTTGTCTGGTTAATTCCGCTAACTAACGAGACCTCAGCCTCGCTAACTAGCTACGTGGAGGCATCCTTCACGGCCGGCTTCTGAGGGACTATGGCCAAGAGCTAAGGAAGTTTGAGGCAATAACAGGTCTGTATGCCCTTAGATGTTCTGGGTCAGACGCTACTACTGATGTATTCAACGAAGTTCACACCTTGGCCGACAGGCCCGGTAATCTTTGAAATTTCATCGGATGGGGATAGATCATTGCAATTGTTGGTCTTCAACGAGGAATTTCTAGTAAGCCGAAGTCATCAGCTCGCTGACTACGCCCCTGCCTCTTTGTACACACCACCGCCGCCTTCTACCGCATTGAATGATCCGTGAAGTGTTCGATCGCGCGACGCAGTGGTTCGCCGCCCGGCGACGCCGCGAAGTCCACTAAACCTTATCATTTAGAGGAAGGAGAAGTCGGAACAAGGTTTCCGAGGTGAACCGCGGAAGGATCATTGTCGCACTGAAACAGAATCCACCCGAACGATGAAACATCACTCTCGTGGGCCGGCTTTAGCCGATTCCGCGCCTCGCCGATTTCGGTTATGTGTTCCGCCCCGGTTCAAGACTTACTTAGGTCTCGGTCGGATCGCGGCGATAGCTTCCGGATTTCACCAAACCCCGCACGAAAAGTGTCAAGGAACATGCAACTAAA
>JAEACV010000297.1:42500-45000 GCA_016432835.1 Brassica nigra | reverse complement strand
ACGGACGCCCCGCGGCACCGACGGACGACCGCGCATCGATCCAGGTCCGCGTACAGCCGACGGTCCTGCATGCACGACGGTCCTGTGCACGACGACGTCCCGCGCACAGACGGTCGCCCCGCGGCAGACGGTCGCCCCGCGGCACAGACGGTCGCCCTGCGGCACAGACGGTCGCCCCGCGCACAGACGGTCGCCCTGCGACGGTCGCCCGCGTACAGACGGTCGTCCTGCGGTAATCGACGACGCCCCGCGTAGACGACGCCCCGCGCATCGACGGACGCCCTGCACTGATCCAGGTCCGTGGACAGCCGGACGGTCCTGGTGCACAGACGACGGTCCGGTGCACGACGGACGTCCCTGCGGTACAGACGGTCGCCCTGCACAGACGGTCGCCCCGCAGTACGACGACGTCCCGCGCAATCGACGACGACCTGCGTACGACATCGACGCCCCGCGTGCATCGACGGACGCCCCGCGTGCATTCGATCCACGCCCGTGCACAGCCGACGACCGCGGCACAGTCGGACGACTCGGTACGACGGACGCCCCCTGCGTAATGACGACGCATACGTGACGGACGACGCACTCCGGCACACCGACGACTGCGCAGACGGACGCCCCGCTGCATGACGACGACCCGCGTACAGACGGACGCCCCGCGCGTACTGATCCACGTCCGCGTACAGCCGACGATTCGCTGCGTACGCCGACGATTAAGGTATGACGACGCCCCTGCGTAGACGACGCATCGTAATGACGACGCCGCGCACAGCCGACGACCTGCGGCGCAGACGACGCCCTGCGTACAGACGGACGTCGCTGCGTGACGACGACCGCGGTACGACGGACGCCCCGCGCACTGATCCACGCCCCGCACGCATCGATCCACGCCCCGCATGCACTGATCCATGTTCGCGCTAAGACCACCGATAACCCAAAAATTCAAAATTGATATTTTGAACAAAATTTTCTGAAAGGAAACATCACAAATATGTCAATAAAGAGTTCTAGATGTCAAGTTCCAATCAAAAGTTGCGATAGACATCATTTTAGACCGAGAACCCGATCCTTGTAGCATCCAAAAGACATGGTTAGAAGCAAGAAAAATTATGAAAATTTACCAGAAAATAGCTCTAACCATACATATGAAGCATGCAAAAATCAGATTCAAATTCGAAGTATTTTTTTTACATCAAAAAATCCCGAATGTAATCAATGTCTACCGTGAAAGACTGAAAAATGCTTAATGTATATATATGGGTAGCACCTCCCTGGCCTGCCTGGAAGGGTGGGTCGTCCGAACGGTATGGGTTAACGCCCCAGTGCTTGGTGCAGCACGAAACGAGGTCCGATGGGTTGACAGTCCCGCCACTTTTCCGACGGCTTTTCCGCAACTTTTCCGTGGACCATTTTGCCCCCGACATCGAATTTTCGCTTCGGGTCTTGGCCTGGTTTCATCCGTCTTCCAACTGATCATCTGATTACATCAGAAGGTTGGCTGGATAGATTGGTGTTAGCGGGCAATGAACGTCCGCGATGAGTGGTGATTGATAGCTAGTGTTCAGAAGTTTCGGTCAAGACCCAACTACAGCACCAACTATCCTTCTCAGTTCGCTCACTAGCATATTTATGCTGGTTGACTCGATCCGGGCCTGTGTTGCGCATCTATCTAGAGGGAATTGTTGCTTTGCTTAAAATGTTGTTCGGATGCTCTTTTATGGGGTAGCCGCGGAACACAATAGCCGCACTTGTGATCCTTGCGCCTTTGCATGAAAAATGCATTTGCTCGTGAAGGTGAATAGGATGTTGGCTGGGATCTCGATGCGAAATGTTATGGCGGTGACTAGAAGCAATTTTGTCCCGCTAAGCACGCTTGTCTCCTGACAAAGATGACGGTCAAGTCCTTGTCCGTTCCCACTTTCCTTGCGCGGAATAATCAGGTCTTGCCGTGATTTATGAATGCTACCTGGTTGATCCTGCCAGTAGTCATATGCTTGTCTCAAAGATTAAGCCATGCATGTGTAAGTATGAACGAATTCAGACTGTGAAACCGCGAATGGCTCATTAAATCAGTTATAGTTTGTTTGATGGTAACTACTACCGGATAACCGTAGTAATTCTGAGCTAATACGCAACAAACCCCGACTTCTGGAAGGGATGCATTTATTAGATAAAGGTCGACGCTGGCTCTGCCCGCTGCTCGATGATTCATGATAACTCGACGGATCGCATGGCCTTTGTGCTGGCGACGATCATTCAAATTTCTGCCCTATCAACTTTCGATGGTAGGATAGTGGCCTACCATGGTGGTAACGGGTGACGGAGAATTAGGGTTCGATTCGAGAGGGAGCCTGAGAAACGGCTACCACATCCAAGGAAGGCAGCAGGCGAAATTACCCAATCCTCACGGGAGGTAGTGACAATAAATAACAATACCGGCTCTTTGAGTCTGGTAATTGGAATGAGTACAATCTAAATCCCTTTAACGAGGATCCATTGA
>JAEACV010000297.1:22500-27500 GCA_016432835.1 Brassica nigra | reverse complement strand
GACGGACGACCTGCACAGACGGTCGCCCCGCGCATCGACGGACGCCCCGCGCATCGACGGACGACTGCGCGCATCGATCCAGGTCCGCACAGCCGGACGGTCCAGTGCACGACGGACGGTCCTGGTGCGACGACGCCCTGCGCGGCATCGACGGACGACCTGCGCGCACTGATCCAGGTCCTGGACAGCCGGACGGTCCTGGTGCACGACGACGGTCCTGGTGCACGACGACGCCCCGCGGTACGACGGTCGCCCCGCGCGTACGACGACGCCCCGCGGATGGACGCCCCGTGCACCGACGGACGCCCTGCGTACGACGACGCCCGCGGTAATCGACGACGCCCCGCGGCATCGACGGACGACCTGCGCATCGATCCAGGTCCGCACAGCCGACGGTCCTGGTGCACGACGACGGTCCTGGTGCACGACGACGCCCCGGCACGACGGTCGCCCCTGCGTACGACGGTCGCCCCGCGGCACGACGGTCGCCCCCTGCGCAGACGGTCGCCCGCGCACGACGGTCGCCCCGCGCGTACGACGGTCGCCCCGCGTGCACGACGTCGTCTCGCGGTAATCGACGGACGCCCCTGCGTACGACGACGCCCCGCGCAATCGACGGACGCCCCGCGCACTGATCCAGGTCCGTGGACAGCCGGACGGTCCTGGTGCACAGACGACGGTCCTGGTGCAGACGACGCCCCGCGCAGACGGTCGCCTGCGGCGTGACGGTCGCCCCTGCGTACGACGACGCCCCGCGGCATCGACGGACGACCGCGCGTACGACGACGCCCCGCGGCATCGACGGACGCCCTGCGCATCGATCCACGCCCGCACAGCCGACGACCCGCGGCACAGTCGGACGACTGCGGCAGACGACGCCCCGCTGCGTACGACGGACGCATCGCAATGACGACGCTGCACAGCCGACGACGCGCAGACGACGCCCCGCTGCACAGACGACGACCCGCTGCACAGACGGACGCCCCGCGCACTGATCCACGTCCGCGCACAGCCGACGACCCGCCGGACGCTCGCGTACGACGACGCCCCGCTGACGACGCATCGCGGCACAGCCGACGACCCGCACAGCCGACGACTTGCGCAGACGGACGCCCCGCTGCACAGACGGACGCCCTGCAGACGGACGACCCGCCAGACGGACGCCCGCGCACTGATCCACGCCCCGCACGCACCGATCCACGCCCCGCATGCACCGATCCATGCTCGCGCTAAGACCACCGATAACCCAAAAATTCAAAATTGATATTTTGAACAAAATTTTCTGAAAGGAAACATCACAAATATGTCAATAAAGAGTTCTAGATGTCAAGTTCCAATCAAAAGTTGCGATAGACATCATTTTAGACCCCGAGAACCCGATCCTTGTAGCATCCAAAAGACATGGTTAGAAGCAAGAAAAATTATGAAAATTTACCAGAAAATAGCTCTAACCATACATATGAAGCATGCAAAAATCAGATTCAAATTCGAAGTATTTTTTTTTACATCAAAAATACTCCCGAATGTAATCAATGTCTACCGTGAAAGACTGAAAAAATGCTTAATGTATATATAAGGGGTAGGCACCTCCCCTGGCCTGCCTGGAAGGGTGGGTCGTCCGAACGGTATGGGTTAACGTCCCAGTGCTTGGTGCAGCACGAAACGAGGTCCGATGGGTTGACAGTCCCGGTCACTTTTCCGACGGCTTTTCCGCAACTTTTCCGTGGACCATTTTGCCCTCGACATCGAATTTTCGCTTCGGTCTTGGCCTGGTTTCATCCGTCTTCCAACTGATCATCTGATTACATCAGAAGGTTGGCTGGATAGATTGGTGTTAGCGGGCAATGAACGTCCGCGATGAGTGGTGATTGATAGCTAGTGTCAGAGGTTCGCGGCTCACAAGACCCAACTACGCACCAACTATCCTTCTCAGTTCGCTCACTAGCATATTTATGCTGGTTGACTCGATCCGGGCCTGTGTTGCGCATCTATCTAGAGGGAATTGTTGCTTTGCTTAAAATGTTGTTCGGATGCTCCTTTTATGGGGTAGCCGTGAACACAATAGCCGCACTTGTGATCCTTGCGCCTTTGCATGAAAAATGCATTTGCTCGAAGGTGAATAGGATGTTGGCTGGGATCTCGATGCGAAATGTTATGGCGGTGACTAGAAGCAATTTTGTCCCGCTAAGCACGCTTGTCTCCCGACAAAGATGACGGTCAAGTCCTTGTCCGCTCCCACTTTCCTTGCGCTTGGAATAATGACTCAGGTCTTGCCGCGGATTTATGAATGCTACCTGGTTGATCCTGCCAGTAGTCATATGCTTGTCTCAAAGATTAAGCCATGCATGTAAGTATGAACGAATTCAGACTGTGAAACCGCGAATGGCTCATTAAATCAGTTATAGTTTGTTTGATGGTAACTACTACCGGATAACCGTAGTAATTGTGAGCTAATACGCAACAAACCCCACTTCTGGAAGGGATGCATTTATTAGATAAAGGTCGACGCTGGCTCTGCCCGCTCGATGATTCATGATAACTCGACGGATCGCATGGCCTTTGTGCTGGCGACGATCATTCAAATTTCTGCCCTATCAACTTTCGATGGTAGGATAGTGGCCTACCATGGTGGTAACGGGTGACGGAGAATTAGGGTTCGATTCGAGAGGGAGCCTGAGAAACGGCTACCACATCCAAGGAAGGCAGCAGCGAAATTACCCAATCCTGACACGGGAGGTAGTGACAATAAATAACAATACCGGCTCTTTGAGTCTGGTAATTGGAATGAGTACAATCTAAATCCCTTTAACGAGGATCCATTGAGGGCAAGTCTGGTGCCAGCAGCCGCGTAATTCCAGCCCAATAGCGATATTTAAGTTGTTGCAGCTTAAAAGCTCAGAGTTGAACCTTGATGGGTCGCCTGCCCGCCTTCGGCGAAAGCACCGGTCGGCTTGTCCCTTCTGTCGGTGATGCGCCCTGGTCTTAACTGGCCGGTCGCTCCGCCGCTGTTACTTTGAAGAAATTAGAGTGCTCAAAGCAAGCCTACGCCTGTATACATTAGCATGGGATAACATCATAGGATTTCGATCCTATTGTGTTGGCCTTCGATCGGAGTAATGATTAACAGGACAGTCGGGGCATTCAGATTTCATAGTCGAGGTGAAATTCTTGGATTTATGAAAGACTAACAACCGCGAAAGCATTTGCCAAGGATGTTTTCATTAATCAAGAACGAAAGTTGGGGCTCAAGACGATCAGATACCGCCCTAGTCTCAACCATAAACGATGCCGTGGATCAGCGGATGTTGCTTTTAGGACTCGCTGGCACCTTATGAGAAATCAAAGTTTTGGGTTCCGGGGAGTATGGTCGCAAGGCTGAAACTTAAAGGAATTGACGGAAGGGCACCACGAGTGGAGCCCGCGCTTAATTTGACTCAACACGGGAAACTTACCAGGTCCGACATAGTAAGGATTGACAGACTGAGAGCTCTTTCTTGATTCTATGGGTGGTGGTGCATGGCCGCTCTTAGTTGGTGGAGCGATTTGTCTGGTTAATTCCGCTAACTAACGAGACCTCAGCCTGCTAACTAGCTACGGGAGGCATCCCTTCACGGCCGGCTTCTTAGAGGGACTATGGCCGCTAGGCCAAGGAAGTTTGAGGCAATAACAGGTCTGTGATGCCCTTAGATGTTCTCGCGACGCTACACTGATGTATTCAACGAAGTTCACACCTTGGCCGACAGGCCCGGTAATCTTTGAAATTTCATCGTGATGGGGATAGATCATTGCAATTGTTGGTCTTCAACGAGGAATTTAGTAAGCGAAGTCATCAGCTCGCTGACTACGCCCCTGCTTTGTACACACCGCCGCCGCCCTACCGATTGAATGATCCGTGAAGTGTTCGATCGCGGCGACGGTGGTTCGCCGCGACGCCGCGAGAAGTCCACTAAACCTTATCATTTAGAGGAAGGAGAAGTCGAATAAGGTTTCCGTGGTGAACCGCGGAAGGATCATTGTCGCACTGAAAGAACGACCCGAGAACGATGAAACATCACTCTCGTGGGCCGGTCTTAGCCGATTCCGCGCCTGCCGATTTCGGTTATGTGTTCCGGCCCCGTTCAAGACTTACTTAGGTCTCGGTCGGATCGCGGCGATAGCTTCCGGATTTCACCAAACCCCGCACGAAAAGTGTCAAGGAACATGCAACTAAACAGTTCGCTGCCAACCCGAGACGGTGTTTGTTCGAAGTAGTGCTGCAATGTAAAGTCTAAAACGACTCGGCAACGGATATCTCGCTCGTGATCGATGAAGAACGAGCAAATGCGATACTTGGTGTGAATTGCAGAATCCCGTGAACCATCGAGTCTTTGAACGCAAGTTGCGCCCCAAGCCTTCTGGCCGAGGGCACGCCTGCCTGGTGTCACAAATCGTCGCCCCCCATCCTCTCGAGGATATGGGACGGAAGCTGGTCTCCCGTGTTACCGCACGCCGTTGGCCAAAATCCGAGCTAAGGGCCAGGAGCGCCTCACGCGGTGGTGAATTCAAGCCTCGTAATATCGCCGGTCGCTCCGTCCAAAAGCTCGATGACCCAAAGTCCTCAACGCGACCCCAGGTCAGGCGGGATCACCCGCTGAGTTTAAGCATATCAATAAGCGGAGGAAAAGAAACTAACAAGGATTCCCTTAGTAACGGCGAGCTTAACCGAAGAGCCCAGCTTGAAAATCGGACGCCTTCGGCGCTCAATTGTAGTCCGAGAAGCGCCTCAGCGACGGACCGGGCCCAAGGGGCGCCAGAGAGGGTGAGAGCCCCGCCGCGTTCGACCCTGTCGCACCACAGGCGCTGTCTACGAAGTCGGGTTGTTTGGGAATGCAGCCCCAATCGGGCGGTAAATTCCGCCCAAGGCTAAATATGGGCGAGACCGATAGCTAACAAGTACCGCGAGGTAAAGATGAAAAGGACTTTGAAAAGAGAGTCAAAGAGTGCTTGAAATTGTCGGAGGG
>JAEACV010000297.1:15000-20000 GCA_016432835.1 Brassica nigra | reverse complement strand
GGCAGGCTGGACTGGTCCATGGCCGGGTGTGACCAGCCGGTATGTCCTGCTCGTCCGGCCCAGGCCGCGCGGCCTCTCTAGGTCGGCTGTGTTCGTCACAGGTGGGCGTCCAGCTGGTGGCAGGACGTGCGGGTGGTGCTGGCCGGGTGATGCTAGTCGGTGTGCAGGCTGGTACGCGGGTAGGAGGGACTGTGGGACGTCCGAGTGTCCTGGTCCGGTGGTGCTGGACGCGTCCGATGTCAGTCCCGCGGGCAGTGCAAGCCGCGGTGCCAGGCCGCGCGGCGCTTGTGCATCCTTCACGCGGGCAGTGCAGCCCGCGGTGCCAGGCCGCATGCCAGTCCCTTGTTCCCTGCGGGTGCTTGTCCCCGGTCGTCCTGGTCGCGCCCTGAGCTTGTCCAGGCGAGGAAGGATGGTTGGACTCGGGTGTGCTCACCCGGGTTGCTTGACATGCTTCCACTCAACTGATCATAACTCCTTCAATATGGCTCCAAATGTCTTGAAACCACCTCCATTGGAAAGCTAACTCAGAATGCCATGTCTCCACCAAATATTAGCCTCAGAAGGTATTCCTAAGGTCTCTGTCCATGTTCATCTTTAAACCCTTCTTTTTCATCACAAAACTCCCAAACATCTTCAATATCTCCAAAGTGTGCTCCAACACCTAATAGGGACTTATGAATGCAAAATGAGCCTAAAGATGCCTAATGCCTAATCTAAATGAGCAAAAATGCATAAGATATGATAGCTAAAAACATGTAAATATGCAAGACATCAACTCCCCCACACTAGACCTTTGCTTGTCCTCAAGTAAACTTTTCAAACACAAGGGGGGTGGATGCAAGGATGGGAACAAAGCCACAGGAAACACTCATAGCACTCAACCTGACATCCTAAAGAAACATAGCAAATAGCATGAGCAAAACTTTCTTATTATGCTCTAGCTTCACAAGGCCTATCAATGACTCTTATGCCTCTACACAAGATGCAATGCCTATCAACCAACATGTTCTCTTAACCAGCCCTCACATTGATTCACACACACACACACAAGGTGAAGTCTCACAAATGGGCACATGATCTCAATCATTTGGCTTGGTGATCAAATGGTCTAATATGGATGAAAAGGAGGGTTCAATGCATCATTTCAAGGTGGCAATCACTCAAAAATCAAGGAGCTTGATCATTATGCAAAATTTATCTAAGACTAGGAGCAATTCATGCATACATGGATCCATCCTCATCATTCTACCCAAATCCTAAGTGATTACAAGTTCTACACCCTCTTAATTCATCCCATAACCCAAAATGAAAACATACTCACATCACTCACCCAATGAACATTTTCTTTCTCATGATGCTACCTCTAAGGACCTCTATTCACATTCTAAGCTCTAACTCTTAAATCTTTCCTTCCCACTATCTTATTGAATCTTTTTTTTTTTTTTTTTTTTTTTTTTTTTTTTTTCTTTTTTTTTTTTTTTTTATATGCATGAGGGGAAGGTCAAAGACTTCAACTAAGAGCTTTTCATTCATTTTTTTTATTTCTAGGTCCCTAGGGCTTTTCTTTATCAAAACTTTTGCTCATCAATCTCAACTTTGTCACATCCCCAAACCCAAAATGTAAACAATTAGGCAACAAGCACTTCACTCACCATCCTGAAGCTAGCTCAAATGATGACCCTATGCTAGCAAGAGATGAGAACAAATCCATGTCGCTCCCAATACTCTCAAGATTTTGCACATGACAAGCTATCAAAAGAGGCCTCACTCAAGCAAATCAATGTAGGCTTCAAAGAATGGATAGGGTTCAAGGGTAAGGAGTGCCATTTGGGTTAACAAAGGGTGGTACAATGGAAAAGATAACCCAAATGTGTATGAGATCCATGATCAAGTATGCAAATGCCCATATGCAAGAGAGATTAAGTTCATTCAAGTCTAAGTTCAGGATGGAGCTGGTCTTAAGAACAATGCCAATATCAAGCAAGCAAGCAAGTTTCAAGAAGAGTTTTCAAGGCTCAAAGCATGCAAGCTTTTCAAAAGATGCTTAAGCTACTTGATATGTTTAACTAGGTGTCAAATTCAGTGCAAACGAGTGTTCTTTACAAGGCAATGCTCCATATGCAAATGAATGCAACCTATATGCTCTAGACTCAATCTTAAGGATGCAAGTGATGCAATCTACATGATTCAAAAATTTAAAATTTTTTTTTTTTAGATTTTCTATGCATTTATGATTGTACAATGCAATGCATGAGACTCAAAATCACAAAGCAAACATGATCAATATCCGTACCTCCCCACACTTAAATCACACAGTCTCTGTGTGAAGAGAGTAAGAGGTACCTCAACAAGGCAAAATCAAATGTATATACAAAAGGGTTGGAGTAATACCACACAAGGAGAGTTGGGCATGGGCTTGTGGCATGACTAGAAGCTGGCTTGGTTCATAGCAACTAGAGGAGGCTGCTACATGGATCATGGGGCTCAAGTGGTTCACCACCATTCTTCTCTCCTCTAGTGCTTGGCTCAATCCTGAAAACCTTGACCATTTTTATTAAAAACTTAAAAGAGAATTGAAATTTCAAAACTATGTACAAGGATAACCATGGGACTTCCTCCCAAGTGAGCTTGTTTTGAGTCACTCAGCTTGACTACCTTGTCTCTTGAACTAGTGAGAAGGAGGATCCTTCCCACCTTCAAGTGTGATGGTGAGGACCTGAGAGAGAAGCTCTTGAAGCTTGATTGGGTCATCTGGAGCTGAGGAGTGATGATGGCTCTAGCATTTGAGAATGGTGTGGCTGCCCTTATGCTTGATCTTGTACTCAATGGCTCCATCCTTGAGCTTCTTTGGATGGAGAGTGATAGTGTGTGAGAGCAAATCAAGAGGTGGAGGATGAGGCTCTTTCACTATCTTCTTCTTGCCATGAGTGGCCTTTGAGGCTCCACCCATCCCTCTCTTTTAGCACTTTCCAAGTGCTCAACACACAACTCCTTAGAACACTCTCCATCAAGACCTTCTTTCTTACCAACAACCTCTTCATCTTGGGGCTTCTCAACAGCTTGTGCAGCACGAGTTATTGTCCCACAATAGTCTGATTCGAGTGGGGGCTGGAGAGGATAGGAGACAGCTTTGTTGACATGCATGAGAGTGACCTTCTTGTTGGGAAAGTCAATGCAAGCTCCAACTGTTGTGAGGAAAGGAGTGCCAAGGATCAAAGGGACTCTTTCTTCAGATGTCATCTTCAAAACAGTGAGGTCAATAGGTATGGTGCATGATCCAATCTTCAAGGGGAAGTCCTTGATTATGCCAAGTGGGGTTGTAGAAGAGGAATCCCCAAAGGTGAGAGGAGGAGTATCTGTTTCCATGCTTTCAATCCCAATACTCTGCACCATGGCCAAGGAGATGACATTCACACTAGCTCCACTATCAACAAGAGCATCATCCATAGTTAGTTTACCAAGAGAGCAAGACAATGTGAACTTCCCTTGAGACTCAAGCTTAGGGAGGGACTTGGGAGGGATTGGTGGATCAATCTTCAGAAGTGAGATGCCCAAAAGTTCAGCCACTTCAGCTTGGTGGGTGAGAATGTCCTTTATGAGCATCATTTGGACATGAGCAGCATGCATATTGCTGATCTCTGGAAGCTTGACTCCAATATCACTAAGATCCTTCCTGAACTTTGAGATCACTTTTGAGCTTTGGTGGGAAACCTTGAGGGTAAGGGAGCTTGTCATATGGTGATAGCTCAACCTCATTGTCTTCTTCCTTCACTTCTTTCAGCTTGGGGTTAGCACTCTTCTCAACTTGTGTCTCAACCTTAGGCTCATCAATCCTTCCTTGAACCTTCTTATCAGCTCTCTTCACAACTCTAGCTTCAGCTGTGGCCACAACCAGTCTCTTATCATTTTCAATCTGATTTCCAAGCACGAGCCTCTCAATCTCATCAACATCATTCTTATGATCACTCAATGCAATCCCTGAAGAAGTGGAGATGATAACATTGCAAGTGTCCTTAGGGTTCTTCTCTGGTTTCCTGGTAGAGATCCCATTGGATTCTTGGAGGATGAAGACATGGATGTAACTTGGCCTCCAAGGCTTTGAGGTGAGAGGCAAGTTGCATGTACTTGTTGTTGAGGTCAGAATAGGTTCCATCAATCTTAGCATGGATGGTCTTGAACTCATCACCAATGGTCTTAGCATTTCTTTCTTGAGCTTCTAAGAGTTGCTTGAACATGGACTCCAAATTTGAACTTGGAGCCTGAGCTGGAGAAGAGTTTCCTTGGGGCTGAGTAGGCTGGTTTGCTTGGTAACCTCCTTGGTGATTGTTGTAGTAAGGTCTTTGCTGGTAGTTGTTGTGGTATTGGAAGTTGGGCTCTTTCCTATACCATGTGCCATTAGAATTGATGAAGCACAGCTCCTCTTGACCTTCTACACCATGAACTTCAGTAGTTCTAGCAGGCTGTTTCTGTTGCTGGTTCCCAATGGAGTGAAGCTGCTCTTGCTTAGCCTTCTACAAGAAGCTTGTCCAACTTTTCTTGAGAGACTTCAGGGTCTTTCTTGTGTGCTGATCATCTTCATCAGTGCCTCTGTTGGCCCTATCATGCTCCTCACTGTAGACTGAGTCACTCCTGGCCATGTTTTCCACCAGCTCCTCAGCATCCTGCTCAGTTCTGCCCAAGAAGAACCCATTGCTGGCTGTGTCCAATCTGCTCCTGAACTCTGGTAGAGCACCTCTGTAGAAGGTACTAAGCAAACTCTCCTTGGTGAAGCCATGATGTGGGCATTGAGACCAATAGCCCTTGAACCTCTCCCATGCTTCACTAAAGCTCTCAAGGTTCTTCTGCTGAAAGCTAGAGATCTCATTTCTGATCTTGGCTGTTCTTGAGGTAGAGAAGAATTTCTCTAGGAATGCTCTCTTGCACTCATTCCAAGTAGTGATGGAGTCACTTGGAACAGCCTTCTCCCATAGATGTGCCTTGTCTCCCAAAGAGAATGGAAA
>JAEACV010000297.1:0-2500 GCA_016432835.1 Brassica nigra | reverse complement strand
TCCCGCCAGACCACATGGCTCGCCCAAATGCATCATGACGACCATCAGACCCCGAGGAAAATCTGAAAATTTCCTTTGGCTGTTCTGTTCATGTGCATCCTGGCTGTCGGCTCGATACAAATGCATTCCTATCAGTACATAGATCCCGATCAGGACATGAGTAGTCAAGGGGAAATGTTCAATACCTTCAGTACACTTGGTCCCATCAGTACACAAAACTCGAAAACATACGGACAGACTTAGTTAGCCATATGTACTGACGGAAATGATTGAATCGAGCTAAGGACATTTCAGACTTAACTCCAACCGATCAGTCCATGAAAACTCGATCCAACACGGACTGATCATATGTACTGACGGAAGAATTTAATCGAGCTAAAGACTGTCCAGACTTAACTCTAACGATCAGTCCATAAAAAATCGAGCCAAATCTACTCACGGACTGACTGTGTGCTGACGGAATATGATTAAATAATCGAAGTTGAGCAGTCGAATGTCCAGACTTAACTCTAACGCCAAGTCCATGAAAACTCGAGCCAAATGTACTAGCGACTTGACTGTGTGTCCTGACGGAATGATTTGATCGACCTAAGGACTGTCCATGAAAACTCTAAGGATCAGTCCGAAAATCGAGCCAAACCTACTTTACGGACTGACTGCGGTGTGCTGATCCACGCCATCGCGGTAACGACGGCGCTCCGGGCACAGTCGACGCCCTCGCACTGACGGACGCCCTGCGCGGGTAATCGACGGGATTTACTCCGCGCGGCGCAGACGGACGCCCCGCTGTGCACTGATCCAGGTCCGCGGACAGCCGACGGTCCCGGTGCATGACGGACGGCCCCGTGCCACACGGACGCCCCGCGTACCGACGGTCGCCCTGCGGCGGCACCTGACGGACCCTCCGCGGCACAGACGGTCGCCCCGCTGCACCGACGGACGACCCGGCCGCACCGCACGGTCGCCCTGCGGTAATCGACGGACGTCCGCGTGCACCGACGGGACGACTCGCGCAGCACTGATCCAGGTCCGCGGCACGCCGACGTCCAGCAATGCATCGGACGTCCTGGTGCATACGTGACGGACGTCCCCTGCGGCACCGACGGACGACCTGCGCACTCGATCCAGTCCTTGACAGCCGGACGGTCCGGTGCAATGACGGACGGTCCGTGCATGACGGACGCCCGGCGGGCACGACGGCCGCCCCGCGCGGCAATGCACGGACGCCCTGGTGCACCGATGGACGTCCTGCGTGCACCGACGGACGTCCTGGCGCGGCATGCACGACGCCCTGCGTGCACCGACGACGCCCCGCGCGGCATCGACGGACGACCCGCGTGCACTCGATCCAGGTCCGCGGCACAGCCGACGGTCCTGTGCAATGACGACGGTCCTGGTGTACGACGACGTCCGCGGCACGACGGCCCCTGCGGCAATGACGGTCGCCCCGCGTGCACGTGACGGTCGCCCGCGTGCATGCAGCCGGTCGCCCTGCGTACGCACGGTCGCCCCCGCGGCACAGACGGTCGTCCTGCGTGCAATGCACGGTCGTCCCTGCGGCAACCGACGGACGCCCCGCGTACCGCACGACGCCTCCGCGTGCACCGACGGACGCCCCCGCGCACTGATCCAGGTCCGTGGACAGCCGGACGGTCCTGGTGCAATGCACGACGGTCCTGGTGCAATGACGGACGCCCCCGGCAGTACGCACGCCCTGCGTGCACAGACGTCGCCCCGCAAGCGGCACGACGACGCCCTCGGCGGCATCGACGGACGACGGCGTACGTACGGACGTCCTGCGGCAATCGACGGACGTCCCGTGCACTGGATCCACCGCACAGCCGACGACCCGCACAGTCGGATCTAACCCGCTGCACGACGCCCCGCCGCGCGCCGTGACGACGCATCACAAGGCAATGACGGATTTACCTCGCGCACAGCCGACGACCTGCGCGCGCATCGGACGTCCTGGGGCAATGCACGACGCACTACAAGGCAGACGGACGCCCCGGCGTGCATTCGATTCACGTCCGCGTACAGCCGACGACTCAAGCGTACAGCCGACACCAAGGTAATGGACGCCCGTCCCGCTGCGTACGGATCGTTGTAATACAGGCAGCCGGACGACTCCGCGTGTACAGCCGGACACTTCCGCTGCGGCGCAGACGGACGCCCCGGCGGTACAGACGACGTCCGCATGCAGACGGATTTTATTCGCCGCGCGTAACAGATCGACGCTCCCAAGCGCACTTGATTCACGCCCCCCGACGACGACTGATCCACGCCCCCGCATGCACCATCTATGTCCCGCAAGCAAGCAAGACCACCGTGATAACCTGCAAAATTCAAAACGGCTTTGAACAAAATTTCTGAAAGCAAACACGCAATATGCCAATAAAGAGTCTATGTCCGTTCCAATCAAAAAAGGCAGTATATCATTTGACTCCCCGAACCCGATCTGTAGTATCCAAGACAGACAGAGCAATACGAAATAGAACGA
>JAEACV010000229.1:0-16021 GCA_016432835.1 Brassica nigra | reverse complement strand
AAATCGATGTTTGAATTCTTTAGAACAAGATTTTATCGCAAGTTCTTTCAGATAAGTTTTCTTCTCAGAACGAAAATCTTATGTTAAATTTTACGAACATAGATGTCAACTTTGTCGTATCCAATTTTGACCCCAACAACATCTGCAGTCATTCCAGATTGCGATGGGAAGATGCAAACTCAAGGAGCGCAAAAAAGACGCTGGCTACTGCCTCCTCTTTGTCGAAAACATCAAAGGAGCCGCGCTCGAATGGTTCTCTCGTCTGAAGCGTAACTCAATCGGAAGTTTTCGCCAACTCGCCTTCCAGTTCTCAAACAGTATTCCATGTTCATGGATGGAAACCTGGACGCCGTTCCTTAGAGTCTATCTCAAAGGGAGGACGAGCCACTCCGCGATTTCATGAACAGATTCAAGCTAGTAATGGCAAGAGTCACTGGAATCAGCGACAAAGTAGCAGTCGACGCTCTGCAGAAAACTCTGTGGTACCGATCTAAACTCCATCAGTGGATATTTCTCGAGAAACCGAGAACAATCCAGGATGCTCTGGACAAGGCAACGGACTTCATCATAATGGAAGAAGAGATAAAGAATCTCTCGAGAGAGATACACGAGAACCAAGTGGGACAAACGCGAAGAAGACAAGACGCATCATGAAACGATAACAACCGTCGAAGGGTGAATATGATCATCGGAGGATCACAATTCTATAAAGATTCGGTCTCATTGATCAAACCCGGTCCCAGCCGATGACATGCATAATGATGCAATCACTTTCGAAGAAAACAAAACCATCGGTATCGACAAACCGCACTGTGATCCACTAGTCATCGATTTGGTAATCCGAGACCTCGAAGTCGCCAGGATCCTTGTCGAAACAGAAGCACGGTCAACGCCATCTACCGCGACACGCCTCGAAGAATGAGTATCAAACTCGGAGAAGTCGTCCCGGAACCGAAACCTCTCACAGGTTTTTCGGGCACGATGTCAATGACCCTCGGATCCATCAAACTTCCCGTAATGGCTAAGGATGTGACAAAATCGCCGACTTCATGGTAGTACACCCTGCCATCTATAACGCCAACATGGGAACCCCGATCAATGCCATGAAAGCAGCATTCATCCACTTACCATCTCGCATCAAATTCCCAACCCCGAACGGAACATCAGTAACTGGGATGCCAAAACAGTCAAGGCTCTGCTACTGGTCAACATAAACTTCGACAAACTCGAACACCCCAGCGTCAACCCAAGAAATCAAGAAAACTCAGGACTCTACTAGAGTTCCCAAAAGCTTATCCGAACCATCGGATCAGGCAACGCACCGACAATAGCATCGCTCCTGAATCCATCACCTCACCGGCGGACAACCCTACTCCGAAACGACGTTGACCCAGCTTTGGCCCCAGAGTCGGCAATCGAGGCGACCCTTCCAGCGAATGAACACCGCGAAACCAGCGTAACTACGAGATGGCTTGATCCTCGAAGAGGTATGTAGGCAGCTTGTCCTATTGACAAGTTCAGCTATCCCCTCTCCAAAAGGGGAGGGTAACGATACTCATATACTCCCATAAAGTTTGAAATATTCGTGTTTGTACTCAAATTTTCAAACTTTTAATAAAATTTCTTTTTTCCGATCTCACTAATCACTTAATAAGTTTACTAATCGCCCAAGCAACTTGATCGGAAACCAGTTCCTGTTTTAAAACAGTCATGGTCAAGTAAGACCTAAATGTACACGCCTTCTCCAAAAGAGAGAATATCAAAACCGCTTTATAAAAGATATATCTTTCGAAAAGCGAGACGTCACGATCAATCCTCGAAAGATCTTATCTAAGCACACAGTCGATATGCGACTTTAAAAAATGATGATCGCCGATTGGCCTCGGATTTAACATACCTGAAATACGCTCTCCAAAGAGAACTCAGAGTGAACCTTTTCATAAAAGTAAAGGTTCTCTTTACATCCCATAAGGATATCATAGCGCTATACAAAAAATCCAAAATTTTGGTCAGCACTCCAGACGGTCTCTGGAAGATGCTCGGTTCTTCCCATACGAAGTCGATAAGGCATCAAGACGCAGACTTTAAAACGGAAAGAACCAGGTAGAAATCGCCAACAGTAAAACGAAAGCCGATTAGTCATCGCATAGCCTTAGGGCCGAAAGTAAACCTAGGTCTTGCCCTAAACCCAGTCCTACTGGTCAACAAACATTACAAGACATGATACAAAAAAAAATATCTCGTCGCCCATGTCTATAACGCTCACGGAAACTTCGTAGAAACTCCAAAGCTTTTACGAATATATTTATCTCGAAAAAAGCTATCGGACAAGCGAAAAATCACGAGTCGAGATACGAAGTGACTACTCATATCTCATCCTCGACACTTGACAGAAGTATAAACTAAAAACCTTGGTTATATATATTAGGAGCCGCAAAATGGCTGGGATTCAAAGCCACCAACGGCCAGTCCCGAAATACATAAAGTTACACGACCTCACAAGGTCGTGGCATACATAGATAAGAATGGCCACACTCGGCCAAGCATACAAATCTCGAGATAAAAACTAAGGGAAGTAATCCCAACGATCCTCAAAGCTCAAAGTCAAAGAACCCGGACATGGAGACCCCGAACGAGCTCACAGGCTGGTCCACCTCTACGTCCGCGACTCCGGCACCTTCATCACCAAAACTGGCTCCCTCTTCCGCCGTGTCCTCCGAGACCTTGAAGGAATCCCAAAGCTGTCGGACCCTTCCTTCGATTGGAGGAACCAAGGATTCCGCATGGGCACACCCGTCCATGAGACCCAACATCTCAGCGACCTCGGCAGGAAAGGAGAAGTCCTTGTTCTGCAACTTGTAGAGGGTAGCGACCGAGCCACGGCACTCTTGAATTCAGTGGCAAACAAAGCGGCCCTCCGCTTCATCTCACCGACAATCGTTCTCTTTCCTCTCCTCTCCGCACGGACAAGGGCCTGAGAATGGAGCTCAGCCTGTCTCCGGTTCTGTTCCTCGACCTCCTTCCGAAACCGAAAGAGTTCTCTTTCAGCCTCCTCGGCTTTGAAGTGAGAGATACGCGATTCCCGGAAACTTCCGACAAGCGCCGCATTGAACATTCTCATCCCCTGCACAAACTTAAGATCAGAAAAGGAAACAAAAAATAATATATCGAAATTCAGATCAAAGTTCAAACGATAAACCTCGTTGATTAAACGAGAACCTTGAGCGACTACTTTCCTCCTCGACTCTTCGTCCAGCGACTCATGACTAGTGAAACCGGGAGGGAGGTCGGCAAAAAATTCGCTAGGAGGGGGAACCTCGCTGGTTCCACTCCTATCCCCTGGGGTGAAACTAGGGTTCCATCCTGGCAGAGGAGGGTCTCCCGAGACATTCTCAGAGGCAACCCCTTTGCCTTTCCGAGACCTGGTTCTCTGACTCTGAGCAGGCAAGACATCAATGACCGGTTCTATGTCGTACAGAACGTCAAGAGGCTGGGAGACAGCTCGAGATCGATGGAGCTCCACCGCGCTTCGAATCTGTTCAACGGTGAAGGAGTTCCAGAAGAATGGCCTGTCGCGGAGAAGATCTCGCTTGGCAAAAAGATCGGCAGGAGTCGGCGGGAGGATCCTGTTCACTGCAAGATAATTAAAAAAATCATCTTCACGTGTTTTCAAGGTATCAAAACGAAAAAAACGCAACTAGCCGTATTACAACAGTTGAAGTTCCACTCCTGACGGAATAGGTGGAGGTAGCTCTCCTCGACAGACTCCCCATCTATCCAGACAAAGAAAAAGCGGTCAAATCATGTCTTGGGGTGCGAAGTATGCCCATGAATTATAGCCATGTTCTTCTTTGGCACCATGCGGTATGAGCCATCGATCCCTGTTCCTTTCGTAAACCAAAATCCCGCGAAATCGCCAGGGTTAAGATCCGTTCCTAGCTCGTAACTCGAGATCAACATGCCAAGCCAATGCTGCAAGGCTGGAACGTTTAGCTGGCTAATCGAAAGCCCAAAGTGGTGAAGCGCGCGAACGATGTTGCCGGGGATCGGAAACCAAATGCAGGAATACGCCAGGAAGGCCTAGTAGCAAGTAAAGAAACCTTCAGGAGGGTTCCTCGCGCTCGTTGCCACTGATCCAAATACGACTCCACTTGGAATCTGGTAAAAGTTCGAGAGTCGAAGGTAGTCGGGAGAGACCATGCTCGGCGTGAGGGGTGTGTTCGGTGACCTCACGCACCTCTTAGGGATTGGAATGTCTTGCAGAGGCGGAAGCGAGCCGCAAAGAGCTTTGTAGTACGATCCTTTGCGTCTTCCTCAACTTCAAACTCTTCTTCGGGTGATCACCTCATTAGCGTAAGAGTCACCCAAGATGAGTGTGAGGAAGAATGCCTCTTTGAAGATCCTTTTCTTGAAGACATTTTCTTTGTATAAGCAAAGAGAGAAAGAGAAGAGAAATTCCTATCTTAGAGGTAAGTTCTTGTGAGGAGTAAGTAAAGAATGATAAAAAAATTACTCCACCTTCATAGGTAAAAAAGGAGAGTTACTATTCACTCTCGGCTTTCGCAAACGATTACTCTCTACACCTTCCTAACAAGCTATACCGCAAGCTAGGACCTGTTACCAAAACTCCACGGAACCTAGCTAGCTGGGGGGCTAACTATTGGGGTCAAAATCGGTCACGACGGAATCGATTCCCGAAAGTCCTCGGAAAAACCAAATCTCGGTCAAAACTTCAACGGATCACCCGAAGAGCACGGGTCTACTCACCGGCGAAGCACGGTAGCGGTCAGCTCGCCCGGCGAATACGACGCTATGGTCAACTCGCCAGCGAGCTCGACCGAGGCACGGGTCAACTCGCCCGGCGATTACGACCGTGTTGCGGGTCAACTCGCCGGCGAGCTCGACCGCGGTCAGCTCGCCCGGCGAGTACGACCGTGTTGCGGGTCAACTCGCCGGCGAGCTCGACCGTGGCACGGGTCAGCTCGCCCGGCGAGCGCGGCCAACCCTTCGTGGACCATTCCGAACCCGGTCCCATCCCATAACCATGCATCTTCGTCCGAAGTTTCCGTAACTCAGTCCTCGGGTCCGTGGACACGATACCAATGTTCCGTCTAAAAAAATCATCGAAAGTCTTCGGGAAATTGGGAATGTTATGTCTCTGGAGTGGTTTCCCACTCTTCGTAATAGAACAGGTTACGATTAACTTAACATCAACTGCCTCGGCTATGCGAAGAGACGAGGTTCCGTTGGGAAAATCATGCTTATACCAACGGCTACTTCCCGAGTAAAATCGTAAAAACGCCTAAGTCTCGATACGTCCCAAAGAGGGTCCGAATTGCGGACAACAGCCCATCTATGATCCGAAAAGACCTGAGCCCAAAGACTAGTATGACGGTTTATCTCATCCGCGGGAAGAGATAAATGTCGAATTTCCGGGAAGATAAATGTCAAGTTTCCAAAGATAATCACGAAGAAAAATGAGATATGGAAAAGTCCGCTTCGCGACAAGTCCGGCCCGAGAAGAGGTAAACCGACCTAAAGGAGGAGTATATAAGGAGGACTTAGGACGAAGAGCAAAAGGAGAGAAATCAGAGCAAACTTAGCACTTAGAGCAATTTAGGCAAATTTCTTTTTTTACTATCGAGCTGCAACTCAACTAGGTTAGAACTTAGGTTGCTAGACTAGCGAACTTACCGACATCTCTCTTAGCCGAGACTCTCACCTGTTGTTCACGCTCAAACGCAGATTTGGATATAAGATCTTTTTGCTCTCTTTTTGTTCTTACGATTTATTATCGCATACTTTTCGTCTTATCTATTGATGGGCTGCCGAAATTTGTCTTCTCCATTCTTAGGTACCTGTAAGAGCACAATAAGAGGAAAAGATTTTGGTAAATACGAAAATAAGGTCTAGACTATATTCTAAACTAAATCTAATGGTAATAAGAAAGAGTCCCCGGCAACGGCGCCAAATTTGATATCACTCAAATTACCCTAAGGAGTGACTTTACTCTCTCAAATAAGAGGTTCAGTTGTAGTACTTAGGGATCGAATCCACAGAGACTCTAGGATTACATAATAGATTGTTTAGTCTTCGAAATAAAGCTAGACAAACAATTTTTAAAGCAGTAAATAAAGCGGTAAGCAAGAAATTGCTTGATTGAATGGTTTAGGTTTTAAGCAAGAGGAAGGAAAGCGAGATTTAGGCTATTTCTCAGGTGTAACTAGCATGCAGGTTATCTAGGGTTTTTAGTATTCATAGTTCTGAACTCAAACCTTAAGGTTAAATCAATGATTGATTATCTTCAACTAGATCTTAGGTCATCAACTATCGTTCGATGAGTATAAGAAAGTGTCGATCGATTATTCTATATGAATATCGATCGATGCACCTTTCGCGGTATCGCTCGACAAGCGGATTGCTTATCGATCGATATCGTTTCTAGTGAGCTTTAAGATTGGATTTGAATTGGTTCTCCAATCTTACAAAGAGGCCACTTTCGTGCACTCTAGGTAAAGTTGGAACATACCAGCTTTGGGTTTCAGGGATTTGCAAAGTTTTCACTTATCCAAATTAATCCTAAGATCTAAGACAAGGGTGATCAATCCTATACTTAGCATTAAGAACAACTAGAATGAAGAACTATATTTTAAACACCCTAGCATTAAATCAATTGCAATGCATGGTTAAACTTAATGAGAAACCTAAATCTAACAAGAGAAACTACTCTAACATATTCATGGAAGACAAAATCATGATGGTTTGAATAATACTTTTAAATAGAATAATAAGAGAAACAATAAAAGAGTAGAGAAAAATAAGGGAGTTCAAGATCTTCTATGTATGCAGTTTGGATCTATCTCTCCATTCCTAAGCTCTCTATCCAAGGTAGCAAGATGCTTCTCTCCAAATTAGGTCTAAAAGTTCTCTACGCAAGTCTTGCCTCTAAAATAATACAAAACCTTATTAATATAGCCTAACAGGCGGCCAGAGACTCATTTGGTAGAAGTGAAACCCTAATGAGATGATTATCTCATTAAATTCGTCATTAATTCTTGGAGGCCTTTCATATCGATCGATGTCACTAGCTCCTATCGATCGATGAATGTAGTGTCTCGTCGGTCGATGCATCATGGTGAGCATCGGTCGATTTAGCTCAAGTTAGCGTTCCATTACAACCCTCCTTAAAGTATCCATTTATGCTCCAAAATGGTCACATTTCACCAAAGAGTACCTGAACCTGTAAAAGCTTATAAAAGACACCAAAAGTGTCCTTTTGTTTCTAAAAACATATAAAAATTATGGTTGAAAGTGGGTAAAATCCATGAATTATCAAAGCTGGTAACAAACGACGAAGATTTTGAACCCGAGTTCGACCCATGCCTCCTCGACACGCCGAAGAATGAAGAAGGAGCAGCTCATCGGCCCATTCCTGTGGATGAACCCGAGAATGGAGACACAGTTCCTAGGAAGACTCTGACACATAGGGATAGCGACTCCGAGATGGAGGACGAAGAATACTCGCCCGACGATCCAGCGATCACAGATCCTGCCATGGCAGCTTACCTCGAGAAGATGTTCTCCGAGAAATTCAATACCATCTAGTCTAAGGTAGAAAGGCCACCTGGAGTAGCTCCTCCCATCCGAAGAAGCGATCTTGGCTCCTACTCCGATACCTTGTTCGTGGAGGAGATTGCATCGGTCGAGATGCCCCAGAAGATCTCCTTCCCAGCTGTAAAGATGTACGATGGGACCAACGATCCCGACAACCATGTTGCTCAATAGAAACAGCGGATGCTGACTGTAGCAATCCCAAGAGAGCTAAGAGAGCCAACCATGTGCAAAGGTTTCGGCTCAACCCTCACGGGTCCTGCTCTCCAATGGTACATCAACCTCCCTACAAAGTCTATAAGGTCTTTTGCAGCGCTTAGCGATAAGTTCGTGGAGCAGTTTGCCAGCAGCAGAAGCCTGGAGAAGATCTCGGACGATCTCTATGAAATTCTCCAGCATAGGGGAGAACCGCTCCGGACCTATATCGCACGCTTCAACCGAGAGAAAGTGGCCATCCCAGAATGCAACGCGGAGACAGCTATCTCTGCATTCAAGAGAGGTTTTCTCCCCGATGGAGATCTATACAAGGAACTGACCAAGTACCAATGGAAGACCATGGAAGAGGTCTTATCCCGGGCATCGGCACAAGTGAGATGGGAAGAAGATGTCATAAGTCGAGCCAAAGCTCAGCAGAAACAGGATCAGAAACAGGTCAAACAGCCGAGGAACGACCGAGATGAAGGACTTCACTCCAGACCTGCAAAAGAAGCAAACAATCACCCCAGGGGCAGGTACCAGAACCGTCCCCTGGCTCGAGCTGAAGGCCTGGCCATGTCAAACTGGCCCGACATCTCCCATCTATCAATCTCAAAGCCTGAACTGGTCAATGTCCATAGTCAGATGGGTCAACAAGTCAAGTGGCCCCCGGAGATGAAGGCCTCCGATTTTGATTGAAACCCTAACCATTGGTGTAACTTTCAAAATGATCACGGTCATAAGACGGAAGATTGCATTGCCCTAAGGATAGAGGTTAACGATCTTCTCAGGAAAGGACACCTGAAGGAGTTCCTCTCTGACAAGGCCAAGGATCTGCTGACCAAAGGAAGCACGAACCTCCCCACTGGAGCGAAGCCTTCTTCGCCTCCACACCAAGATAGGGTGATACACGTCATCACAGGTGGCTCAGAAATAAACGGGATCAGCCATCCAGCCGCAAAGAGAAGCTCCCGATACGCCAGGAATGGTCAGGAAATAGGAGATCCGAAGCGCATGCTCCTGGGTCCCGACAAGATCAGCTTCACCGCCAAGAAGCAGGAGAAAGTCCTTTCTCCCCATCACGACGCCATGGTTGTCTCACGAACTGTAGCAAACTGCTTGGTGAAACGAATATTGATAGACAACGGTAGTTCCAGTAACATCATCTTCCAATCCGCCTACTCTAATCTAAGACTCGAAGAAGGAGCCTTGACAAAGAAGGTCACCCCGCTCATAGGCTTAAGCGGAGAAGTAAAGCAGACCCTAGGAGAAGTCATCCGCCCAGTGTATGCCGAAGGAATCAATCTACCCACCAAGTTCCTGGTCATCAACTGTCTTTCTTCCTACAACATCATACTCGGAAGACCCTGGATCCATGATATGGGAGCCGTACCTTCGACTCTCCATAACCTGGTAGAATTCCCGACCCCTTGGGGCAGACGAATGATCAGAGGGGATCAAGAGAATTCCAGAGCCTGCTATCAGACCACCCTAATGGGGAAGACCAAGGTCTTATAGCAATTACAGAAAGAGCTTCCAGCTCCGCACGCAAAAGAACCGGAAGTAGAAGATATGGACGAGGTGCCCTTGGCAGAAGGGGATGCGACGCGAAGCCTACGAATAGGGTCCAGGCTCCCAGAGGGATTGAGACGGAGGCTGATAGACTTCCTAAGATCTAACGCCGACTGTTTTGCGTGGTCTCACGAAGACATGCCGGGAATCGACTCTGAGATCATCATGCACAAACTGCAAGTAGATCCTCAATTCCCACCTGTCCGACAGAAGAGAAGAAAGTTCGCCCCCGAGAGGGACGAAATCACCAACAATGAAATAAAGAACCTGCTAGATGCCAGATTCATAAGAGAAGTCCAATATCCGGAGTGGTTGGCCAACATGGTAGTGGTGGAGAAGAAGAATGGAAAGTGGAGAGTCTGCATTGACTTCACTGACCTCAACAAATCATGTCCCAAGGATCCTTTTCCCCTGCCCCATATCGATAAGCTGGTCGACGCCACTGCAGGTCACCAGCTCATGAGTTTCATGGATGCATTCTGATGTCTTGCATATTTTCATCTATTTAGCCATCTTTTTATTGCATTCTTTGAGTTGTAGGCTAAGGTTTAGGCATGTTTAGGATCATTTTGCATTCATTTGTCCTTATCAGGTGTTGGAGTGTGCTTTGGTGTGTTTTGAGGTGTTTGGGAACCTTATGACCCAAAAAGAAGTGAAGATTCAAGATTGGCCATAAGAAGAGAAGTAAAATCAAGAGATGAGAGTTGGACCGGGTAGACTAGGGGTACACATACCCGGATGGGATGCGGGATTTGATCAGTCCGGTTCGAGCACGGTCAGGACGGACCGGGTAGATCAGTGGACACCCCGAGTAAGCCACATCAGACAATGGACGATGAGAAGCGGACCGAGACCGGTTGAGGCGACGACCGGGTGGCCTGTCCGGCTTGGAGCACCCGGTCGTGAAGACAATGCTGAGGACCGGGGTGGCCTGTCTGGCTTGGAGCACCCGGTCGTGAAGACAATGCTGAGGACCGGGGTGGCCTGTCCGACTGCCAGCACATGGACGGCCGGGTAGGAGTGGACCGGGATGGTGATCTTCAGTTTACCCCTGACCGAATTTCTTGCCCTCTTCCTATTGGTTGAGACCCATTTGGCTCAAGGATTTTTTAGTAATTTTGTTTTATGCTTCTAGGGCTTTTAAGCCAAGTATAAATACTCATGTTATCCCTAATTTGGGACTTATGTTATTTTCTCTTTAAGAACACAAACGTTTGAGTAAAGTTTTATCTTTGAATCATAATCTCATCTCATCCTTGTGTTCTTGATTTTTTGATTTCATCTCTTTTCTTTCTCTACATGTTTAAGCTTGAATCTCTCATGGGTTTAAGAGTAAGCATGTGGATTAGTGAGTATATCTATTTAAGATCCATGGGTTAGGGTGATTGAGAGTGATTAAGTGTAGATCCAAGGTGCTTAGTGTTAGATCTATCCTTTCCTTGCATGATTTGGTGTTCTTAATGCTATATTTGAGTTGGCCTCTCAAACATAGAGCAATAGGCATTTCATGCCCGTAAGGTGTTCTATGAAATGCCTCAACCAACTCATCTATGCTTTTAGCTTGCTTTACGTAAGGGATTAGTTGTTAAAGAAGCTAGGATTGCTATTAGACTCATTCTTAATGTTTGCTTTGATCATTACAGCCAAAGGGTTTTGGTGTACTTGGGTGATCATTGCAAAAGAGCATTCATCTAGGGATAGAGTTTGTTCAAGCATAGTGTCTAGGCATAAGGAATTAGATTGATTGAAAAGTTGGCATCTTGGATTGAAACTTAATCATTTAAGATCAAGTCCCTATACCCATTGGTCTCATTCTCCTCATAAGACAGAAAGTCTTATATTTTGTTGCATTTTAGATATTGTCTTAGTTTAATAATCATCTCCTTCAATGTTTGCATTTAGATTAAGCATAGACTTGCATTCCCTTTGCTTTGTGGTCACTTAGAACTGGTTCGACAATCTTATATACTACATCATTTGATTAAGACCCTTGAAAAGTCCTTTCATCACATTCTCCGGCTATAACCAAATTCTCATGCACCCAGAAGACAAGGAGAAGACATCGTTCATGACTTCCAGGGGCATCTATTGCTATAAGGTTATGCCGTTCGGGCTAAAGAATGCAGGTTAACCCTATCAAAGACTTGTAAACATGATGTTCGCTGACCAGATCGGACAGACTATGGAGGTTTATATCAACGACATCTTAGTCAAATCCCTCAAAGCAGAGGATCACATCTCTCATCTACAGCAAGCCTTCATCACCTTGAGGAAATACAACATGAAGCTCAATCCCAAAAAATGCTCATTCGGCGTCAGCTCCGGGAAATTCCTTGGGTACATAGTCACCCACCGGGGCACAGTGGCTAACTCAGAGCAGATAAGGGCTACCCAGGTGATACCTTCTCCTAGAAACATCAAAGAGGTGCAAAGATTGACAGGCCGAATGGCCGCGTTGAGTAGGTTTATCTCCAGACTGTCCGACAAATCTCACGCATTCTTTGAGGCTCTGAAGAATCCTCAAGACTTCCAATGGAGTAATAAGTGCGAGCAGGCACTGGATGATCTGAATATATATCTCACTATTCCACCTCTCCTATCAAAGTCTCTCGACGGAAATATCTTGCTATCATACCTGGCAGTGTCGGAACATGCAGTAAGTGGAGCCCTCGTAAGGAAAGAAGGTAGGAAGCAACACCCCATCTACTATGTAAGCAAATCATTGCTGGATGCCGAGTCTTGTTATAATCATCTCGAGAATCTAGCATTAGCGCTGATCACGGCAGCCAGCAAACTCCGCTCCTACTTCCAGGCCCATCAAATTGTAGTAGTGACTTCGTATGCTAACAAAGCATTCTTCCACACGCCCGGAGTACCCGGACGCCTTGCCAAATGGGCAGTGGAGCTGGGAGAGTACGACGTTATATTCCGGCCTGCCATTGCTATCAAATCGCGGGTCCTGGCCGACCTTATTGCTGAATTCGCTCCCTCCATGCTTCCGGCCCCACAGCAGGAGATGAGCCTACAGGGCAGAGAAGGGATATTCTACCTCAATTCCTCCAGAAACATCAGAGATATAGTCCTATGTTCAATCCTAACCTCCCCATTCGGAGAACCTGCGTCAACGACCATGAGATGCGACCTCGAGATGGCCAATAATGAAAATGAAGACCAGGCCCTGGTCGCAAATTCAAAAATCTCCCCCGAAGAGAAAGCTCCTTATAAGGTAATCGAGATGCAGGGGGCAGGACCCTATAAGCTACAAGAGAGTAAAGGCAAGGTCCAACCTTATTGCTGGAACACCTTGCATCTCAAACTCTACCATTTTTGAAACGATCTCCGGATCAGGCTTTTTATAGTTATATTACTATCTACATTTATTTAAGTACATTGGTTTCCTACTCCTATGTATGCTGATAAAAACGTCTCGGACTAAAGCTTATATAATTCATTTAGTTTCGACTAAAGGAGTCTAAGGAACTCCACTGTACTTAAAGGGGCATACTAGCTGGATCAGGTCCCAAGGGGTCCCTCGATCCTAGAAAATCCTACATCTCCGTGACACGATTCACAAAAACATTGGGTGCATGACATACATGAAAGGGCCTGCGCAACCCTAGTACACTGTCAAAAACACCTCAGTCCATGCGTAAAAGCCTCGAGCTAACGTAGGGACCGCACGTACTAGTGCCCAAAACCCTGCATTAAAAACGGCACGAGCTATACACAATGCAGGGGGCACGACGTATAACTGCAGAGTACTGTCATCAGTCTGGAACTGATGCAGGGAGCAGACGGTGCAAAGAACCCCAGGAGCACTTCATATTCACTACTTCTTCAGACGTGGAAAGTAGTAAATCTGGCACTTGGAATACTACTACGAGTAGATCCACACCAGCACCAAATTAAAGACTGAGAGTGGCTTTCTGCAGAAAGCAGAGTGCAGCATGATAGGATCTCGATAGTGGCCTACTTCCGAGCGGCAATACGCGAATCCTTGACCCGAGGTCGTTAGCGGCCTACCCAAGGGGCGGCAGAACACGATCTCGATGAAAACAATCTCCGGATTTAAAGCAAAACATTCAGGTTCTAAATCTTAGCCTCAGGGTTTACTAAAAGTCTCCAGATTTGAATTAAGAACGTCCGGGTTCTAAAGTTCAGACCTTAGTGTCATGCAAAAATCTCCGGATTTAAATTCAAAACCTTCGGGTTCTAAGTTCCAAACTTGGGGCTCAAACCAAAATCTTCGGATCTAAATTGGATCTCATGGTTCTAGATCAAAGTTTCAGGCCACGCTGTTTATTACTTCCAGGCTACAGGCCTCAAGAACGACGTAAACGAACACTTTTATTCCACGAGGGGTCGAGTACATAAAACAACAGACAAGAAAAGCCTGAATAAAAACGAAGTACCACAAAGGGTGATTATTCCAACAAACATTGAAGAATCCTCAAGCAGAAGGGTCAACATCCATATCCGAGGATGGAGGGATAACAGGCTCATCTTCGAAAGAAGGGGGGTAAACCCCTTTAAGTCTCGCTTCGGCCAAGACTACGGTCTTGAAATGGTCCAACTCCCTAGCCAGATTCCACTTATCAGCTTGTCCCTTGAGCCACTCCCTCATTATCTCCCATCGAGAGGTAATCCTCGCTCCATTTACGGCCATTGTCATCCTATCCTCTGAGGACCTTATCTCCCCTTCAAGTTTGGCGAATGCCTCCTCTAGCTCCTGCTTTTCCCGGCTTATTCTCAGCGCCTCCGCCGAAGAATTCTCTACTAAACCCTCGATTGCTTTGGTCTTGGCCTGAAGATCACGAAGCTCCATCTCATTAGCAACGCGTTTGCTCACCTCCTCAGACAATTGCCGAGTCAGCTTCTTGACTTCCTCCCGGGCCAAAGATGGACTCTTCTGCAATAGCCGATCTCCCAAGTGATGCAACTGAGAAATGGTCTGCATCGAAATCACTAAGTAAGAATCATGACAAAAGGTTGAGCTTCGAAACTGAAAAGTCCTGCCCTTACCCAAAGAAGTCCGCCCCGAGTCGTCTGAATATCCTCCGGAGGATCATCGCTCGAAAGAAGGGTCTGGTCTCGTGGAAACACCTTAGAGTTCAGATAGGCCAAGACGCTGGAAAGTCCGTTGGGTGTTTGCTCAGCACCAGAGGAATGTGGAAGCGACCTCGTAGTCGTCCTATCCCTCAACGTCCTCCCATGAGAAGAAGAGGTGGACTCGGCTTTCACCATCATCTTACGTCTGCTCCCAGTAATCACGACCTCGTCATCAGAGACAATCCCACCAATCATCCCTCATTTCACGGAAAGCGCGTCCGCGGCCCTCTTGAAGGCATTTATGGGATCCCCTTTGTCTCCCCCAGCCATACCATCTAAAAGAGATAATAAGGAACGATCCGACAAAAAGCAAAAAGCATAGAAGTTATGGGGAAAGGACCTTACCCCACAAACGGCTACGACGCAGTACCTCTGAGCTAATGTTGGGGTCGAAAACGGTTATCTCGAAATCAATGGCTAAGATCATTTCCTGTCTGCGAACATTCCGCAAAAAGGATCAACAAAGGTTGGATCCGAAAAGAACAGGCATGACCAAGGTCATGGGCGCCAGGCGCCGGCTCGCCCGTGCTGGCACCGGGCGCCGGGTGCCGGCTCGTCCGTGCTAGCAACGGCCGCCGGGTGTCGGGCGCCAGCTCGCCCGTGCTGGTCCCGAGCGCCAGTACATCCAGTCTGTTCCCAGCCCGTCCAATTTAGATCGCAACTCGTGGCTTCCGTGAAGTCATTGCACCTTAGCCAAGGACCTAACGTTCCTCGATTTAACTCGATTGGAGTTATCCTCGAAGTTTTACAACTAGAGCTAGGAAGATTAGTTCTTCCGCGAAGTGTATCGTGTAAAACAAGGACGATCAACTCGAACATCGATTCTTTAGGCTATACAATTTATTTTGCGGAAAAGATAATCTTCCGAGAAATCGTATGAACTTCCGAGGGCTTGAAACTTGTCCACGGGCTCACTTACGATTTTGGAGACCCAAGCCCAGTAAGAGCTATGACGGTTTATCCTAACTTATTACAGTAAGATAAATGTCAAGTTTCCGCAGATAAATGTCAATGTTTGAGGATAGCAACGAAGATCGACGGAAAATGGAATATTTCGAAAAGAGATAAACTCAGGCCCAAAGGCGAAAGGTTAAACGGGCCACCGACCTAAAGTGACTATATAAGGAGGGTTGGGGCAGAAGAGAAGAGGATCCGAGATTTTAGACTTAGAGAACTCCTGCTAGCTTAGAGAACTTAGGACTTAGGTGGTTAGACTAGTACGGCAAGGCTTAGACGTCTTGATCGCCTCTTGTTCTGTTGTTTCGATAAGTTAGCATATTTCTACTCCTCTCGGAGAAATCTTGTACTCTTACTTTTAATAAAAACGCCTCTGAGCGACCATTCATCTTGTATCTTACTATCTATCTTTTATCAATTCGAAAAGTGATTACGCAGAGAATTCGGACCTTCAAGGAAGATCGGGTTAGCTCGGTCTTCCTCCATAATCGTTTATCGGAAATTGACGGTGTGAGTATCGGTTCCCACAACTAATAAGATGAGCCACCTGACGACGCTCAATAGGAAGCGTTCGAGC
>JAEACV010000635.1:0-29254 GCA_016432835.1 Brassica nigra | reverse complement strand
TTTGTATATAATTGTATGTAATTAATAAGCTTTGATTAGTATAAAGCCCTGTTCAAAATGCGGCCAAATCGGACAATTACGCGCCGGCGAGACGTTTGGCGGTGGTGAGCCGTGGCGATTTCGCCATAATCGGCAAGAAAATCGGAGCCAGCAATTTTTTTTTTTGAGTTTTGAATGATCAAAATTCTATGTTTAATGGTAGATTTATGTAACTGGGACATAAACAATACAAATTTCGCATAAAAATGTGATGACATAGGGGAAAACTGAGTTTACGAATTGGGGGAAGAAGACGAATTATTTACATTCATATCACTCATTAAAAGGAAAAAAATAAAAAACAAAAAAAAAGGGGCAGGTGCACCTCGAACTTGGGTGGAAGAGTGATAATATCAAGACGTTTTACCACTAGATCACTTTAATATCTTCGTATGTGTTTCGCAAACTTCCTAATATAATACTTTATACCGATAATTGTCAACAGTACATAGAGCCAGGCCCCGCGTACTCCCCGGTCTTCCAGCAACTCGTTAGGCCTACACTGACCGCTCGACTAGCGCCTGGCGTAATTCCGAACAGCGGTATAAAGTCGTTGGTGAGGGCATTGTCGTATTAAAAGTAATGAAGCCACACAAATGAACTGTGCCCCGGTGTTAACAACGAAACTTAAATATTTGACTATAGACTTCTTCGTGTTTTAAAGTTGGAATGATGTCGTTTTGTTAGTTAAAAAATGGTGCCGCTTTTTTGTCTGCTTGAATCTGTGATCTCTTAGGCTTTACGAATGTCGTAATTATTGATGCAAAAATATCAGACCACTAACTGTTTTTTTTTTTTAGCATTTTAAACATAGCGATAATTGATGAGGAAAGCAGAGCAGAATAGTCGATGAAAATATTTTAAGAGGGACATGGTCAAACTTGATCTAAGTAAGGTATGTGAACATCACTATCAGTCACACAACTTATTCACAATGAACTGTAAAATTACTACCAGGATAACACACATATCTCTTTTACATGCCACTTGCAGCAGCTGCATTTCTTTCTTGAGAGCTTCTGTATTCATTCCAAACACTAATGATAGCAAGTAGCAGTAAAAAACCAAAATTAATACACTATATACCACATATATTCTCCATGAGGAAAAGGTACATACATATATAATTATTGTGTAAAACGGACCTTTTTGAAACTATGTGCCCACCCATACTTTAAACAGAGGAAGAAAAAGACAGCAGTTGCTACCGAGTAATGGCGACTAGGGTTTTGAGCGACAAGGAAGGCGGTCGGCAGATCTAGGTTTGACGGCGCACACAACGGACTTCTAAAACCCTCTTCCCTTGTCCAAGGTAGACTATCGACACTTCTTGACGGTGGGAATAGGGTTTTAAGGACTATAAAAACGGATCTCAATATCTAGTGATATACTAAGTTCTCGCCTACTTCTACTACACGTCTTTTGCTTGGATCTCTTTGGTGTGGGCATCTCTTTTTCTTTTCTCTAGCATATGCTACAATCTGTCACTTAGAATCAATCTCTTCCCTGTAAGAATGGTCTCTCAGAGCAACCTAATCCGACAAGGAGGCTCTTCGTCGGTGACAAAACGCCGCTTGGACTTAGAAGCGGAAGATGAAATCATACGTTGATCTGACCACGATTGCTGAGCGCTTCAAGAGGACGCTGATCGGCAGAGTTCTACACAGAGGAGGACGCAGCGTTGAAGCGATGATTGCCCTTCTCCCTAGGGCACGGATCTGGAATGTGGAAGGCAGAGTCCGAGGTGTAAACTTGGGCAACGGACACTTTCAGTTTGATTTCGAAAAAGAGGAAGACTTGGTCATGGTGCTGAATAAACGACCTTGTCATATCAATCACTGGATCTTCGCACTTGAGCGATGGGAGCCTTCCACAAGTGATAACTTCCCCAATACGGTACCTTTTTGGGTTAAAGTTACAGGGGTTCCAGTTCATTTTTGGAATGACCACACGTTTGATGAGATTGCAAAGGCTCTGGGGAAACGTCTGAACATTGATGCCCCAAATGCACGATTACAAGTCTCCATTGATGCTGATAGGCCACTACAGTTTGAGAGAAGAGTGGGATTCCCGAACGGAGTTATCGGCAAAGTCTTGCTTGAGTACGAGGGCCTCTCTCGACACTGTTTTGGTTGCCGAAGAATAACACATGATATCTATTCATGTCCGGAGCTGACTCAAGAGGAGCGAGATCAGAAGATTAAAGAGTTTTGGGAACTCAACAAAACTGATGCTCTACCTCAACAGTTCAAAACCCGGGCTACCCCGAGCATCCGCAGTAACAACACGAACAACAAAAGACCCCGCTCTCCTTCTGATGATGGTCTAAAGAGGTCTCCTGGCCGTTCACAGTATCCTGGACACTCTAGAGAGGAAAAGAGAAGAAAGGAATCAGCAATCTACTGGTCCTCCAGGAACCATGTGGAGTATCGTGAATCTACGAGACATGCTGTGCGTATAAGGGATGATAGCCATGATCGTATCTCTTTGAGGAATGCAACGGTTTGTAACCGACTAGAGACTCGGCCGGAGAAAAGATCAAGGGAAATCTATGTGTCTCAGAAGAAAAATCAAGGCAGAGCAAGGGAGTACACGAAAGAAAGATCATATGACCGCCATCATGCGCTATACTCCCAACATTCCCAACGAGTTTGGAGACTTAGAAGCCAGGTGACTGACTCCCGAAGCAACAATCAGTCCAGATCCGCTGCTTTTTCAGGAAACCAGGTACTTGGCTCAAGGGACGGGATTGATTCTCAGAGAACAATTTCCGAAGTCCCCCCGAGACATGGGATCCGTGAGACACAAGGCAACGGGGTCATGGTGATCCATAGAGATGAAACACCGGAGGAGAGAATGAGACGCTTAAAAGGGAAAGCTCCAATGTTCGCGGAAGGCCTGGAGAAAACTCCCATGTCAGCAGAAAAGGATCACCCACCGGCCTTCTTACTAGAGATCGAGGCGTCATCAGGATCAGGGACGGTGAGGCTCCTCCGCGGATAGAGGAGACAAGGTACGTTCCACCACTAGCTAGGTCTAGCTCGTAACCTGAGGTAGATAACCTGGAACTAGATAATCTGATGGCATCAAAGCATATAGATGATATGGTTATGAATAAGGAAGATGAGGCTGTAGTTGATAAACTAGTTGAGGATTTTGGTGGCGTGGTCATGGATGATGAGATGATGCAAAATGATGATCTTCTTGTGGATGAGCCTGGTTTTGATGCAGAGAAAATAGAGGCTATCTCACAGCTATCTCCAGTTAATGCTGAGCGCAAGGATGAGCGGAGAAAAGCATACCAAAGAGCTCAGGAGAATGATCTGATTGCACGAGCCAGTAATCACGTAGAAACAAACTCAGACGCTGACAAGGAAAAACAATTGGATGATGCACAAAGCCTGGACAGGAAGGGGAGGAACAAGAACAACAGCGTAGGAGGTACACCGAATAGGAAGCGGCACCCATGCATCCCAGTGGTGAAAGGAGCTAGAGCATCTAAGAAGCTGAATCTCCCAAAAGGTCGACCGTCCTCCAAACTGCCCAAAGCGCAGGGTACTTCCAAGAAATCTCAAACCAATAATGTCCCTCGTAATGAGGTGTTTCCATCTACTAAATGTATGAACTCTTCTGCTGTCTCAGGTTCGGTGGTGTCCCAGAAACCACCCAATAAGAAAATATGAACACCATCTCCTGGAATTTTCAAGGGGCCGGAGCCTACTTAACCAAGAAGCATCTCCGGGAACTGCATCGTTTTTTTGCATCTTCTTTTCATTTTTTTTATCTGAAACAAAAAAACAGTCGTTCTTTTCTGCAAGAGTTTCAAGTTTCTTTTGGTTATAATAAACTGTTCACCGTGGAACTGGAAGGTAAAAGCGGTGGACTAGCACTTTTTTACATTGATTCTTATGATGTGTCGATTCTTTACTTTGATAAACGATATCGATATAGCAGCCACCATAGAGGGACACAAAGTATCCATGACATTTATATATGGTGATCCTGTCATAGAGTGCCGTGGATATGTTTGGGAGCGCTTGACGCGCATGAGAACTACCAGATCGGGAGCATGGTTCATGAGCGGAGATTTTAATGAAATTGTAGGAAACCATGAAAAGAAAGGGGGAAGGAAGAGACCTGAGACATCTTTCTTACCTTTTCGCACGATGCTGGCAGATTGTGGTATGGTAGAATTCCCTTACAAGGGTAATCATTTGTCTTGGGTTGGTTACCGTAGCTCCGGGAAAGTTCGATCCAGATTGGATAGAGTCGTTGGTAATGAGGAGTGGCATCACCTTTTTCCCACACTAATGTGGAGTACTTGAAACTATGGGGCTCTGATCATCGACCGGTACTAACATGCATTAAATCTCGTGAGGTAAGACTGCGGAAGTCTTCCAAGTTTGATAGGCGCTGGCTTTTAAAGGATGGCTTGAAAGAGGCAATTGAAGAGGGCTGGGGACCACAGGATACCAACAAGTCTCGGTCGATCCATGTTAGACTCGGGGATGTGCGTTGTACTATAGCTCGATGGAAACGAGATAACCCTTCGAACTCGGAGAAAAAGATCGAGGTCATTAAGGAACTACTGGAGAGAGCACAGTCGGATCCTAGTATCCCGAGTGGAGAAATCTTAAATCTGAAATGGAATCTGTGTGCAGCTTGTTTGAGTCAAAACCGGTCACGACGGAATCAATGCCCGAAAGTTCTCGGAAAACCAACTCTTGTTTAGTCTTTGAAAACCAAACGTTCCCGGAAAACGGTTAACCGAATAAAAGACGGTTTTCCGCGGACACGAACTAGAGAGCATCGAGAATTTATTCAGTCCGGATGAGGTCTCGAACATAAGCAAGTATGGATCGGACCGACCGGACACGAGCCACCTCGCCCACCGGCGAGGACGGCCCGTGCCGAGGTCACCTCATCCACGGGCGAGGACGACCCATACCGAGGCCGCCTCGCCCACGGGCGAGGATGGCCCGTTCTGAGGTCACCTCGCCCACGGTCGAGAACGGTCCGTGCCGAGGTCGCCTCGCCCACGGGCGAGGACGGCCCGCACGGAGGCTGCCTCGCCCACAGGCGAGGATGACCCGCACCGAGGCCGCCTCGCCCACGGGCAAGGACGACCCGTGATGCGCTCCAGTCCATGGATCAGTACATGGAACCATCTGAAGAGAATGTGCATGAGGTGAAACCAGCTGAAGTGAGAGTTGATGAGCTGGATGAGATTAGTGAGCTAAGTAACAGTAGCTTGGAGCTGAATGAGATAAGTTACACTGAAGATGGAGCTGGTTTAGTTGCTGGGCGAAGTGGGTCTTTCTCAGCCCACGGAAAAATTCATAACAAATTCAATTTGGGTCTGTTTTACACCAAATTCGACCAGGCCTTTGCTGATGGTCTCCTTCCCATTTGCATAAAGAAATATCAACAAAAGGAGTCAAATTCGTGCCAAGGAAAGAGGCATTCAAACTCTGGTCAAAAGTCATAGTCCACATTTTGGTTTTCCATAAAAAGTCTTAGTCTTTGTTTGTGTTTTTTATGCTTTTAGTTTTCCACAATTATTTATGTCTTTCTTTTACTCATTTGAGAATAAATATGTAACTTCAGTCCATGAATAAAATCAGAGAGTTTTTGGGTTTCATTTTCGTTCTTCTTTTCTCTGAGTGAGAGAGAGTTCTTAGCTAGTTCATCGGTTTGAACCGGCTTGTTGATTTGGTGGTTAGCCAATCCTCTTTGTGTGTTCCTTGGTGGTTAGCCAACACACAATCATCCTTTCTTAGGTGGTTAGCCTTAAGGACATGGTATATCAAGAGCCATTCCGCATCTCTTGACGATCCATTCGTTCCATTCCAGTTCCGGAAGTGCCAATTGCCTTCTGGTTCATATCAAACACCCGGCCAAAGCCTTCATCCCGCTTTAAGATCAACTTGGTATCAGAGCCACTTTGGCTGGTTTTTTTCTTTCCTCTTTTCATCTTCTCATCTCTTCATCATTTTCTTTCTTATTTCTTTTGATCCGGCTGTTCCTTTACTCCCTTGTGATCGCCATAAAAAAAAAAGAGAAAAGGTAAAAGATTGGCTTGAATCACTTGGAGTGGTGGAAGAGAAATCCTGCTGGCTGAAGAGAAACCCAGCCTTAGGACAGTTAAGATGGATCCATATAATAAAATCTCTTCATCTTACCTTCTTTTCTTTTTCTCACAAAAGTTTGTTTTGGGTTTTGATTGCTGAATTTTGACTGCCTATCATCCTTTGAACCAGTGAAAGAACTCTGAGTGACCATCTAAAAATCGTGAGCTAAACACTTTGAGTGTGTGAGGATTTTTATTTGCTAACTTTGTTAAGTGTTTCAGGATGTTTGGACTTCTCAAGAAATCAAAACCACTACAAGATGATGTCTACTTTCCTTTTAAAACTGTTGTTGAAAAGAAGCAATTGATTTTGATTAGAGACAGTTTGCTTCTAAAGAATTTGATTTTGTGCATAAAAAGGAAGAGACAAAACACGTCCAATGATGAGAAGTGGGTCAGAAGTGGTGGTCGTCCCTTCACCAAAGCCAAGAGAAGCAACTATGATATACTTGATCAGAAAGAGCTTCAGACTTATGCTAGTTTGGAGAAGATATTGCATAAGGCAATTCATGCTATTCGGCAACTCAAAAGGAAGGGAAACACCAACACTTCTTTAGCATCAAAACAACAATGTAAGTCTTCTTATCTTTCAAATTCTGATTGGAAAACTAATGAGATTTCTTATGATAAATGCAAAGCTGTGAAACCCACAAGCAAAGCTCATTCTACCAGGTGCTTCAAATGCCATAGGATCGGTCATTATGCTAACAAGTGTCAAAAGCAAAACCGTTGGTGACTTTGGAGAATGAGAACCTTGAAACCGAGCCAGAAAAGGAAGAGCTTTTGCCAGTTCACAAACCAGATCAAACTCAAGGTGAGCAATATTCTGATTATGGTTCTTATGCTTATAATCCTTTTCCTTTTAAAGTTTCAGATTTGAGGACAAATCTTTTGAAGAAGGAGGAATGATGCACCCCAGTCCATGGATCAGTACATGGAACCATTTGAAGAGAGTGTGCATGAGCTGAAACCAGCTGAAGTGAGAGTTGATGAGCTGGATGAGATTAGTGAGCTAAGTGACAGTAGCTTGGAGCTGAATGTGCTAAGTGACACTGAAGATGGAGCTGGTTTAGTTGCTGGGCGAAATGGGCCATTTTCAGCCCACGGAAAATTCATAACAAATTCAATTTGGGTCTGTTTTACACCAAATTCGACCAGGTGTTGGGGTCAAAATCGGTCACGACGGAATCAATGCCTGAAAGTATTTCGAACAAAAGTCTCGTATAAATCGAAAAGAGTTTATACTACAAGTTCTCGAAATAGAATATCTAATCTCTCCGACAAACAACTCTCGGGAAACAAAAAACAAAACAAAAGGAGGTCGGAGCTTGGTCTTACCAGGTCAACTCGCCATAGGGCGGGCTCAGTCTTCCCAGCTCAGACTAGGACAAGCTCACTTTGTTCTCCTTGAGTCTAGATCAAAATGCCTTTCGCTTCGTCTCAATCGGAGTTTCCGTTGAGATTTTACGAAGAGAACAAAGTCACTGTCCCGGCCATCTCGTGGGTGTACTCGCTGTTGGGGTCAAAAACGGTTATCTCGAAATCAGAGGCTAAGATTATTTCCTAGTCGCGGATTCTCCGCAAAACATTTGCTGAAGGAAAAGCCTGGAAGTTGAGGAACGAGCGAAACCCGCATAAAGACACTCGCCGGGAGCTCGACCGGTGTGTGCTCGCCGGGCGAGCTCAACCCGCACACGGGTCAGCTCGCCGGCGAGCTCACACCCGGCACGGGTGTGCTCGCCGATCGAGCACTCCCAGACGCGGGTCAAATCGCCAGCGAGCTCAAACCCAGCATGGTGTGCTCGCCGGCGAGCCCGACGGACGCTGGTCAGCTCGCCGGGCGAGCTCAAACCCAGCATCGGTGTGCTCGCCGGGCGAGCCCGACGACGCTGGTCAGCTCGCCGGCGAGCTCAAGACTAGCATCGGGTGCTCGCCGGGCGAGCCCGACGGACACGGGTCAGCTCACCGGCGAACTCAACCCCGCACGGATGTGCTCGCCGCAAGCTCAACGCAACACGAGCAGCTCGCCGGCGAGCTCACACCCGGCACGGGTGTGCTCGCCGGCGAGGTCAACTCCGACACGGGCAGCTCGCGCGAAGCTCACACCGGCGCTGGTGTGCTCGCCGGCGAGCTCACACCGGCGGGTGTGCTCGCCGGGCGAAGCTCAACTCCGCGACACGGGCAGCTCGCCGGGCGAAGCTCATGCCCGCACGGTGTGCTCGCCGGGCGAGCTCAACCCGCACACGGGGCAGCTCGCCGAGAGCTCACGCCCGGTACGGGTGTGCTCGCCGGGCGAACTCAACCCGCACACGGGGCAGCTCGCCGACGAGCTCACACCCGGCACAGGTGTGCTCGACGGGCGAGCTCGACCCCGGCACAGGCGTGCTCGCCGGCGAGCTCACACCCAGCACGGGTGTGCTCGCCGGGCGAGCTCAACCCGCACACGGGGCAGCTCGCCGGCCAGCTCACACCCGGCACGGGTGTGCTCGCCGGCAGCTCGACCCGGCACAGGCGTGCTCCCCGGTGAGGTCAACCCCAGTATGGGTGTGCTCGCCGGGCGAGATCGACCAGTACGCGGGTCAGCTCGCCGGCGAGCACGACCCTGGTATGGGTGTACTCGCCCGGCAAGCTCGACCAAGCACGCAGGTCAGCTTAAACGAAGAGCGGACCTAACCCTGGCCTGTCCGACTTACTTTGACCCCCATACTTTCTGTATCGCTGTGACGTCTGACCTTCAGGAAAACATACTTCTCGCTTCGTTTCAATTGGAGTGATTCCCGAAGTTTTACGATTAAAACCGAGAAAATCGTAGAAATGCTTGAAGGCCTAAAGGCGGTCCGTAAGGATCCAAACTCGTCTAAGGATCCACCTACGATCTCAGAGGGGATCCAAGCCCATAGAAACTACAATGGTTTATCCTAACTTTCGTAAATAAGATAAATGTCAAGTTTCCGAAAGTAAATGTCAGGATTCGAGGATAATTACGAAAATCAACGGAAAAAGGAATATTCTCAAAAGGAGATAAACTTGGGCCCGAAGGCAAAGGAATAAACGGACCACCGACCTAAAGCGACTATATAAGGAGAGCTGGGGTAGAAGAAAAGGGGATCCAAGATTGGAGACCTAGAGAACTCCCATTAGCATAGAGAACTTAGAATTTAGGCGGTTAGACTAGCAAGGCAGGATCTAGAATGTCTGGCCGCCTCTTGTTCTAGTTTTATCTTATCCGCAGACCTCTGTTCTTCTCGGAAGGATCTAACAATTCTTTAACTTCAGAGCTCCGCACATAGAAACCCTAGGCATAATCTTCGACATGCCTGTTTCTATGACCAACGCTCGTACTAGACGAACTCGCCCAGGCAGTTCGATCTCTTGTTCAATTCTTTCTAACTGAACTACGTCCGACTTGATCCTCGAAAGGGGTACGTAGGCAGCCTTTCTTAAGGTCCAGTCCCAATTCTTAACAAACCCTTTTCCGCATTTATTTGGTCACTTGTCGTTGGCTGTCGCAGAGAATTCGGACCTCAAGGAAAGTAGGGTTTTCCTTGCTTTCCTCCATATTTTATTCATTATAATCGTTGATGTGAATTTCGGTTTCCAAAGTTTGGCGCTAGAAGGAGGGGGGACGGATTACTCTTACTCATACGGCCGCAAAACGCTTGATCGAAGCGATGTCCGGAAATATGAAAGAAAAACTCGCAGTTTGCGTCGACGCTGGTAAAACAACTCCAGCAGCGACTGCTCATATGGACAACGCTTACGCAAATGCCGCAGTGCTCGAGCAAATCAAAAACCTAATTGCGGCTTTTCGCCACAGGAAGAGCACGAAAACGAGCTCGCAATTTCTCTGTCTAAACAGAAAGGGCAACGATAAAATCTATCAAACCCCGAAAATTCGTCTTGTTACCAAGGTAGAGAAATCTCAACGAGCAAGGGTTCTACCAAAAAAACGTTTTTTCGAGAACCTCTCCGAAAACTAAAATTTATTCTCCTCGAAACCTTGGAGAAACCCTAGAATACTCTTGAAAAAGGAGTACGACAAATCGGGAAACAAACGACGAAACGGTAAAAGCTTACCAATACTTCCCAACAGTCTGAATCACCCCGAGGAAGCACAAAGCTCCGACTGTCCCGACCTGCTTACCATACGACAAGCTCGGTCCTTCTCGGCCAGTTTTGGAAAAAACAGAGCTCAATTGTATAAAATCACTCGAAACCTAAGACGGTTAAAGAAGACTAAACAAAGCCAAAACGAGAGGTCGTATCCCTCACTGCTAAGACGTCTTCCGAAACCTAGAATTTCATAACGCTGCACGAACTTTTGATTTTTCCACTAAGCTTACTTCATAGAAACTACTCAGAACTCCTTCGGATCAATCCTACGGAAACGAGAAAATTTCTGATGAAGTTTAGTCACAAAAATTTCAGCTCAATGCAGCGAGAGTTTCTGATATTCAAATTCGATAACACTTTACGGTACACCTTTCGTAAAATAATACTCGATAGTATTTCACGAGACAGGTTATGTACAATTAAACTCGACAACATTTTACGAAACTGCCTCCGTAAAATTAACTCGACAACAGTTTGCAGAATAACTCTTGTAAAATAAAAGCTCGACAACGTTTTAAGAAACAACTTCCGTAAGATCAAACTCGGCAATATTTTTTGAAACATCATTTGTAAATTTAAACAAGATCATACGAAACAATAGGGTCTGGGACATGAACAATTCGCTCATAGCTTGACGAACTAAACCCAAATGACATCTTGTCCATTGCTTCCTCTTTCCTAAACGCCCCTCTTGGCCTGCTTCTCCTCCTTTTGTTTCAACGATTTCGTAAAATTTCTTCGTAAAATCGGAAGTACGAAGAAACGAGGACATGAACTTGGACGTTGATGTCTCTTCCTCATTCCGATATTGTCGTTCAGAATTTCGTCAAAAACCAATTCGTATAAAATTTAGTATCAGGCTTTTCAAAGTCCCTTGACATTGAATCCAAAGTGGCCATTCCAAAACGCCTAACAAACTCTTGATAAATTTCTAACTCGTCAGAAGACAAGAGGAGACGAAGAAGGAAGAAGAGGCAATCCCGAATAATCAATGAGATTAACGTATGTCCGACTCAGAAAGATTTATCAGGTTTTATTTCTTCGTAGGAAAGGAATGAAAACATCTTGAAAACTGCCGTAAAATTTAGGAAACCTAGAACCTAGGTGGATAGTCTAGCAAGCTAAGTCTTAGGCGATTTTTCCAGTATTGTTCTATTGTTCCTTGACTGTCCAGGCAGAACATGCAAACCGATCTAATCTCTCAAAAAACCGAGAAACGATCGCCACGCATCCTAAGCAATTTTCATGCAACCAAAGGAAATTTATACGAACCATTCATCGTATAACTGAAACCTAAAGTGGAAAATCGTTTTTAACAGCCATCATCCGTAACTCTAAAAACTCCGCTATGCTTGGCCTGTCAATCTCGACGAATGCTATTCGGCCCTCGGCCAACTATGCCTTTCCATAAAGCCCGAACCTGAACTTGGCATCCCCTTAAAAGACAATCGTAAACTAAGATGACCTTAAATTCAACACGAAAGGGTCATGGTCTAATCCTTTACCAACAACTTCCTTGGCTATACGGCTGAACACAACCTTCATGCCACGCCCAAATAATTGAGCGACCACTGCTCCAGTTGCTTAACGGCTAAAACGACAATCCACGATTCGTTATAGAACGCCAAGTAACTATTATGCAAGCAGTTTGTCGTATAAATCCAGAATCGAAAATCATACGTGTGGGAACCGAAATTCACACCGTCAATTTCCGATAAACAATTTGTGGAGGAAAACCGAGTTAACCCGATCTTCCTTGAAGGTCCTGGATATTTCTGAATTCTCGTTTGAGCGTGAAAAACAAGCAAAGAAATCGGCTACAAGAGCTGTCGAAAAGTCCGCTAGTCCGGCCGCCTAAGTCTATCCTAGTTGAGTCGCAGCTCGCTAGTGAAAACAGAAAAGAATGCTAAATCGCTCTAAGTGCTAAGTGCTCTGGAAGTTTTGTGATGATTTGCTCCTCGCCCAAAGCTCTCCTTATATACTCCTCTTAAGACGGTCTATCTTCTTCGGGCTGAATCGGCTTTTTCCATTTTCGCCCATCTTCGTGTTTATCGGAAACTTGACATTTATCTTCGAAAACTTGAAATTTATCTTTGGAAACTTGACATTTATCTCTTATGTGAGGATAAGGATAAATCGTCATAGTTATCCTTCCTATTTTGGAAAATCGTAAGTGGGCCGTTTTGGCCATGTCGGGCCACTTAGACGCTTTTACGTTTTTCAAAGAATAGTCTTGAAGGTTTCGCATTTCTAAGGAACCCAAATTCCTCGATAGTCGAGATGTTTGGTGTTTAGAATAACCGTGATCGTAACAACCTCACGAGGATTGATCCAAACAAGCCAAGACGGACGCCGGCCGGCCGGGTTTGCCGCCGCCAGGCTTATGGACGCCTGCCGCCGGGCGCCAGGCTGGTTGCCCTCGGCGCCAGGCCGGCTTGCGGATTCCTACCGGCGCCAGGCCGTTTATGGATGCCTGCCGCCGGCGCCAGGTTGGTTGCCGCCGCGCCAGGTCGTTTATGGACGCCGCCACGGTGCAGGCTGGTTGCCGCTGGCGCCAGGCCGCTTGCGACGCCGCCGCCGGGCCAGGTTGCCGCCGGCGCCAGGCCGGTTGCGTGACACCTGCCGCCAGCGCTTAGGGGTTCTCGCCGCGGGTTCTTCCGCATCCGATCTTTCCCCGCTGCGTCAGGCGGGAAATCTTTGAGTTCGAAGGATCTTTAGCCGTAGATTTCGAGATAACCGCTTTTGACCCCAACAAGATCTTCCGAGATTCCTCATCGGATCGAGATGGACTTGGATTAGTAGACTTTCCGCCTTCAAGGGTTTGAGTGATGAGGCTTTGAACTTAGATTTTAAAATATGAACTTTTAAACAATCAAGAAGGCTTTGGAAGAATCATTGTAGTTCTCGGACAATCCGACATGGGTTTAAGGGACCAAGATGCTGCCGCTGCCCGAGATCACGAGACGATTGCACAGATGGGCCAGGACCCTTGCCGCCGGCGCCAGACGACAGGCCCGCCGGCGCCAGACGGAGAGGACGAGCCTGCCGCCGCCAGGCCTGCCGGCCGCCAGGCGCAGCGTATGGCCTGCCGCCGCCGGCGCCCTGCCGCCCGTGCCGTGTCCCGCTTGTGCCTGCTGGTGCTTGCCTTCGTTTATCCTCGGGCTCACGGTCCGTTCATTTCCCGTGAGTTCATCGAGTGACGACCTGTTTCTTGGTTTTGATCGTCACTTAGTTTTATTTCGAGGACTTTCGGTGACGATTTCGTCTGACCGATCTTGACCCTAACAGTTAGCCCCCAGCTAGCTAGGAACCGTAGTGCCTTTCGGTACTGGCTTATGTATAGCTGTATGGGAAGGTGTAGACGTAGTCGCTGTCGAAAGTCGGGTAAATAGTGATTTTAACTCCTTTATAAGGATGGAGTAAGAAATCTCATTCATTCTTACTTCATCATAAAAATTCATCTCTCTCAAGAATCCTTTTCTCTCTTTAAGAATAATGTCTTCAAGATCCTCCAAGAGAAATTTTCTTCCCATTCATCCTCGGATGACTCTCCTGTCCATGTGACGGTGAAGCAAGAGGAGTTAGTCAGGAGGAAGCGAAGAATGCGATACCGAGCCCTTGTGGGCTCGGCTCGACCTCTGCCAGATGTCCCTGTTCAAGAGATTTTGAGGCAGCCTGGTGCTCCCTTTACCGAAGCTTGGTTTCACGTGAAATATCTCGGATTCTTCGAGATTTTACCAGATTCTGATAGTCAAATTCGGATCTCCCCGGTAACGAGAGGCGAGGAACCGGAAGGTTTCTTTACATGTTACGAGGCTTTCCTTACGTATTGCCGCATGTGGTTCCCGATCCCCGTACCATTGTTCGCGGCGCTTCGTCACTTCAAACTTTCGATCAGCCAGCTCAGCTCCTGCCTTAGAGAGTTGGCTTGGCGCACTGATCGCAAGTTATGAGCTCGATCGATCTTTGTCCCGGCGATTTCAAAGGTCTTTGGAGCACTCCGCCAACGGGGAGCGACGGCTACTACTCCATGGTGTGAAAGAAGGATATGGTCATAATTCAGGGACTACTTCAACCCTAAGTCGCAGATTGTTTCTTCTATGTCCAATAGATGGTGATTCTGCCGAGGAGAGCTGCCTCCATCTATTTCCGCATGCATGGAACTTCAACCGAGGTAATAATGATGAAAACTCGTTGTCTATTTTGTTATTCGAAGTGCGAAGTTTTAGTGAAAAAGTTTCGCTTTGTAGAGAACGGGGCTGTTGTGCATTTGCATGGGGATCTTTTCGTCAAGAGGGATCTCCTTCGTCAAAGGCCGCTTCTGGAAGTCCTTCACTCTTGAACGGATTCGAGACGCAGTCAGGCTTTACCGTCCCGAGACCCTGTCCGACATGCGATGCGAACCGTTATCGGCCCCTACTCGAGGCGTAAAAGAGATCTCGTGAAGGGAAAGAAATTGATGGTGGGGAAGGTTCGAAGATCCTTCACCGCTGGGGAAAACCCTAGTTTTGTTCCAACGGAAAAGGTGGAGCCAGCAATTTGCCGCTCCCAACAATTTCTTTGACGCCTTCCTCCGGAGTTTGTTACTGACGAAGTCGCTGGAGGAAGAGAAGAAGCAATGGGTTTTTGCCTAGGGTTCCCAGCGGATCAATGAGGTTTTGTCCTTTGAACTTCTTAACCTTATTCTTGAATCCGCATATATGTATATTTATTGATCTTGAATTTATGCAGGGACTAAGAGTGTTTGGCAATGCGCTTGACTCGAAGCTCGTAAGTCTTGGATTGCTAATTTGAAGACCAAAGAAGCTGAGCGAGCTCTTCCGATTCCGACAAGAGGTAAAGGCGCAGAACGCAAAGCAAGCTGAGCTTCATGGTCGAGCTCCTGTTCGGGCGGAAAGGAGAGGAAGGAGGATGGTCACAGCTGAGGTGGCGAGACGGGTGGAATCGTTTGCTGCTGAGTTTCAAAGTTTTAAAGAAGCTCAGGAGTTTGTTGACGATTTCCGCGAAGTGCCGGGCTCGGTCAGAACCTTTACAAGTCTTAGAACCCGGATTTCTCTTTGATTCCGAGATTGCTGAGATGAAGGACTTTATGGCCGAGTGTGCTCATGTTGAGTCCTTGGTTCCTCCAGTCGAAGAAAGAGTCCGAAGACTATGGGAATCTATCGAGGTTTCCGAGGATACAGTGGAGGCCGGAGCCGATGAGAATGCCGAGGGTGGTGGGAACGCTCAAGGCGTGAACGAGGAAGTGGACCAGCCTGCAGGTTCATTCGATTTCCGCATCTGGATTTCTCGATGTTGACTTCCTTTGTGAATCGTATGTTTTGGCCGTGTGTGGCCGTTTTTTAGGAGTTTTATTCTGCGACCGTCGGAGGTTGCATACTTATGTTTTGGGACTGGCCGTTGGTGGCTTAGAATCCTGCCGTCTTTGCGGCCTTTATGAATATGAAAATTTGCGAGATTTCGTCTTTTGTTTTGATTTATACTTTCCAAGTGTAGAGGAAAGAATGCGAGTAGTCACTTCAGATCCTAACTCTTTTTTGTCGCTTGGTCCGATGCTACTTTTAGCGAAGCGCTTTAGGTGTAAGCGATAAGAGACATGTTTTGGGATCTCGTGATACGATACTATGTCTGTGAGATGTCAAGATCCAGCAAGACCTAGGCTTACTCTCAGCTTTAAGGCTGTGCGATGACTGATCGGCTCGCTTTGCCTGTTAGTGATTTCTTCCTGATTCTTTTCGTTTAAAGTCCGCTAACTAGTCCCGGCTTATATGACTTGTGTTAAAAGAATCGAGCTATCTTCGAGTTTATCCGACGCTTAAAACAAAATTTTGGGTTTTTTGTATAGCGCTATGATATCCTTGTCGGATGTAAGAGGACCTTGTAGGTCTGACTACGAGTTTGTATTGAGTGAACGTTGTGTCGTCCGCCGGGGCCAATCGACGGACGCTAGTTTTTTAAGTCGCAGTGGACTGTTTTAGCGGATGATACGAAGTTTTGTTATCTTTTCAGAAGTTGCGACGCCTCGCTTTCTTTGAAGATAATGATTTTCGTTTTTCCCGCGTTTATGCTAAGTGAGCATAAAAGATAGAAAGAATTTTATTAAAATTTCAAAAGTTCGAACATACGCGGATATTTTGCGCTTTTGTGGGAGTTTAGAGTATACGTATCCAGTCCCCCCCCCTTTTGGTGAAGGGATAGCTGAACTCGCTGGTTTCGACGAGCTACCTCGCATTCTTCGAGGATCAAGGCATCTCTAGTTCTGATAGTTGCCGCAGACGCTTTTACTCCTCGCATTGCCGTCCGATCGCTGGTCGGATCGGTGGTTTGTGCGGGGTCGAGCTGTCTGCTTTTACGGGCGTGGACTCGAGGCTTTGTTGCTGTCTTGAATCGTCTCGTTCCGGATGATTCTGATCATCTTTTCGAAGTCTTCAGGAATGTTGTGTGATTCCTTTGCTCGCTTCGGTTGGCTGGGGCATTCCGATCTCGCAGTTTGAACTCGCCAGGTAACAGAGTCTCGATTGTTTCTGACTACCCCTGATGACCGCGGTTCCGTGGGGAGTCGGAAATTTGATGCCGAGGTGATATGTGGATGGTACTCGCCTTCATGGAGTTGATCCAAGGTCTTATGATGGCATGTAGATGGTCGGGTTGACTACCGCTAACTCGACGATCTTTGTGACTTCGCCATGACCGGGAGCTTAATTCTCCCGAGGGTCATGGAAGTGACCAAAACCCAGTCAAAGGTTTTGCCAATGGACGACTTCCCAAGTGGGATCTTCATCCTGTAGAGGGTGTCGAAGATAACGCTGACCGCACTTCCTGTATCGACGAGGATGCGTCCGATTCGAGATCCTGGATTACCAGGTCGATAACCAAAGGATCGAATGAGGTTTGTCGATTCGACAGCTTCTCTCTCGAAGTGATTGTGTGGTTAGGAATATCGCTATCCGAAACCAGTTGGAACTTGTCTCGATTTTCGCCGTAGGCTTTTATCGACGAGACAGAGTCTGGTAGAACCGCGATCCTCCGGGATGATCATGTTTACCTCGGGCGACTGTTGTTGTTCCTTGGTCGCCCTGTCTCCTTTCGCCACCTGATTGATTTCGTCGCCTGTTCTCGGAGACAGTTTTGTTGTCTTAAGGTCGGAGTCCAGAGCAAGTCCTTTATACTCTTGACCTTTGATAGTTCGCCGGTGAGGAGCTTTGCGGAGCCGGCCGGTGAACCTTGCAGTTCGCAGTGGAGTGACCTCTGGTTTCGTGGAACTCGCAGTAGGGAATTATCCTTGTACTGGTTCCTGGTCCAGGTGTTTCCGGAGGTTTTGCCTTGCTCCGAGTTGATGGCGAAGTTATGTTCGCGGGCGCCTTCCCTTCGTGATGGACGCTCTTGTCGCTACGAGAGGGTTTCTTCTTTGAGGACGCTTTCGTGGTCCTTGCTTCGCGAGAAGTTTCATCTCTTCCTCCATGATGATGAAGTCCGCGTTTGTGGAGAGTATCCTGATTGTCCGTGGCTTTTCCAGTAGTATCCACTTTCGAACTTTGACTTGTACTCGAGAGTTTTCTCGTATGCCGATCGCACATTGTCGCTAATGCCCGCTACCCCGCCATCACCAGTTTGAACCTTCGCGATGAAGTCGCTGAGCTGCTCGCCTTCCTTCTGAGCTAGGCTCCATAGGTCCACGCCGGACGCCCGTCCATGAACATGGAGTATTGTTTGAGAAACGCCGAGGCCAGTCATGGAAGCTTCCATGGAGTTCCTTTTGAGCCGGAGAACCATTCGAGCGCAGCCTTTGAGGTGCTCGACGGAGAAGACAATGACTCGCCTCGCTCAAGGCCCGAGTTTGCACCTACCCATTGCGATCTGGAAGGACTGTAGGTGCGACTTTAGGATCCGGCTGCATCGCCATACCAGAATTTTGATTTTCCCCGGTCCTGATATGTGTTCCGGATCCGAAGCGTGAATGGCATTTTCCTCGCTTCCTCGAGAAGTGTATCGATCTCGGGCGGAACTGGTTGTTGGTGGATTTGGCATTTCACCGCTTTTACTTCGCCACGGTCTTTTGAGATTCGAGATCATGGATCTCGCTGTTGCTACCGGCTGCCTCTGATTTTGTCGGGCGCTGGTCGCGATGGATCCGGAGTTTGATCCTCCGCGAAGTTCTTCCTGCTCAATCCAGTAGAGTTCTTCCTCCTCTTCGCCATGGCCTCTCGGCGATACCGCCTGCCGAGAGGACTGGCTTCGGTTCCTAGGTGGATGTCACGCCTTCATCGAAGGATCCGATTGGTCGCTGATATCCAGATTGATGCGCCGACGCCGCTTTCCTTGCTTCCGTGAGCGGGGTGGAAGGTTCTGCGAGGTCGCTTTGCTGTCCTTTGGAGCCGCTCTGGAGTGGCTCTTTCGGCATCTTTTTCTCGCTCTCCGAGATCCGTCGAAGTCTTCAAGGCCGTGTCTTGGTGGATCCGCTGCAACTTGCTCCTCGCAGTTAAGGTGTCGACCTGTTTTGGCGAAAGCAGGTTATCAGCTTTTCCGTTGTTCCGCCTGCTCGGGCGGGTGAACAGTTCCTTCATTCGCCAGCGCCGCTGTTTGCATCAGCAATGACGTGGACGATCTCCAGCTTGGAGTCTTCAACGCTGGCGCCGACGGGTGTTCCGCCTAGCGCTATTGGTTTGGTGATGCCAGTAGACATGATCGAAGCGCAGTTGTAAGGTAGATAGATCCGTGAACCCCTCCTTCTAGCGCTAAATCGTGGGAACCAAATTCACACCGCCAATTTCCACAATGATTTGTGGAGGAAAACCGGTTAACCCGATCTTCCTTGAAGGTCCCGATATTTGAATTCTCGCTTGAGCTGTACAACAAGCAAAGAAATCGGCTACAAGAGCGGTCGAAAGTCCGCTAGTCCGTCGCCTAAGTCTATCCTAGTTGAGTCGCAGCTCGCTAGTGAAAAAACAAAAGAATGCTAAATCGCCTAAGTGCTAAGTGCTCTGGAAGTTTTGTGATGATTTGCTCTCGCCAAAGCTCTTTATATACCCTCTTAAGACGGTCTATCTTCTTCGGGCTGAATCGGGTTTCCATTTTCGTCCATCTTCGTGTTTATCGGAAACTTGACATTTATCTTCGAAAACTTGACATTTATCTTCTGGAAACTTGACATTTATCTCTTATGTGAGGATAAGGATAAACCGCCATAGTTATCCTTCCTTTTCGAAAATCGTAGGCCGTTTGGCCATGTCGGGCCACTTAGACGCTTTTACGGTTTTCAAAGAATAGTCTTTGAAGGTTTCGCATTTCAAGGAACCCTTCCTCGTGAGGTCGAGATGTTTGGTGTTTAGAATAACCGCGGATCGCATTCAAACTCACGAGGATTGATCCAAACAAGCCAAGATGGGATCAGACCGAAAGCATGATGGGACCGACCAGACGAGGGCCGCCGACCGGCGCCAGTTGCCGCCGGCGCCAGGTCGGCTTATGGACGCCTTCGCCGCCAGGTCGGGTTTATGGACGCTTCGCCGGCGCCAGGTTGGTTGTCGGCCGCGCCAGGCCGTTTGCGGACGCCTGCTCGCCGGGCGCCAGTTGCTTCACCGGGCGCCAGGCCGCTTATGGACGCCGCAGCCGGGCCAGGCTGGTTGCCGCGCCAGGTCGGGTTATGGACGCCGGGCGCTAGTTCTCTTCTTCGTCGCCAGGGTTCTTCCGCTACCCGATCTTTCTTCCCCGCTTACTGCTCGTATGGGAAATCTTTGAGTTTCGAAGGATCTTTACCGAGATTTCGAGATAACCGTTTTGACCCCAACAAGATCTTCCGAGATTCCTCGAAGTATCGGATCGAATGGACTTGGATTAGTAGATTTTCTGTCTTCAAGGGTTTGAGTGATGAGGCTCAACCTGGTGTCAAAATCGTCACGATAGAATCAATGACTGAAAGTCTCTAGAAAGTATTAAACAAAAGTCTCGGATAATTTGAAAAGAAGTTATACGATTTTCTCAAATTAGAATATCCACCCCTCGAGATAGGAAGACTATAGGCGTGCGCGGACGAGTCCCTCGAAAGATCGGTCCGCCGTCAAGGACATCAAGATTCGATCACCACAAAACCCTAAACACAAAGAATTGCCCGAAACTTCGAAGAGGTCGTTCTCCCCAAACCGTGAGGAACCAGAAACGATCAAGATATCAAATCAGTCTTCGCCGGAGATCTTTCAGCTCATGCCGGTGGCATGCGCCATGCGGTTCGCCTGCGCCGGGCGGCACTTCGGCACTATACGGCGGCACTGCCACGCCGTATCGCCTGGCGCCGCTGCACTCCGGCTTCACGCTGGCCGCCTGGTGCCGGCGGCACCCGGCTCATGCCGGCGACGCCCTCGCCCTGGTCTTGGTCCCATCGTTCGGGTCTGATCCCATCTTGGCTTGTTTGGATCAATCATCGTGAGCTTGGGACGATCACGCTACGGAATAAACATCCTTCGACTCGATTGGAATCGCCCATGTTTTTTACGACAAAACTAGAAGGATTGGATTTCTCGTAGAAGATATGATAAAACAAGGTCGATTAACTTGAACATCGATCCTTTGCTATACGGTTTATTTTACGAGAAAAATAGTCTTCCGAAATCGATAAAACGCTCAACGACTTAAGACAAGTCCACGGACTTACTTACGATTTTAAGAATTCAGGCCCAATCAGGCTATGACGGTTTATCCGATTTCCAACATCGGATAAACATCAAGTCACCAAAACTCGAGGATAATTAATAATAAGATCGATTTAAAATGGAATACTTCTGAAGAGATAAGCTTGGGCCCAAAGGCGAGGTCCATCATCTTAAGGCAAACCGACCTAGGAGTGAGTATATAAGGAGAGCAAGAGCAGAGGAGAGGAGATCCAAAATCCAGAATCTAGACTTAGAGAACCTGCTAGCTTAGAGAACTTAGAACTTAGGCGGTTAGGCCAGCAGGCAGGACTTAGAACGCCTGGTCACTTCTTTGTTCTAGTTTTATCTTCTCCAGACCCTGTTCCTCTGGAAGGATCTAACTATACTTTTACTCAGAGCTCCCGCGACATAGAAACCCTAGGCATTATCTTCGACATGCCCGCTTTATGACCAACGCCATACTAGAACCAGGCCCTAGAACGTCTGGCCGCCTCGCCAGAAATCTCCTCTCTGGGATCGGACAATTTTTACTTCAGTTCACATAGAAACCCTAGGCATTATCTTCGACATGCCTGTTTCTATGACAACGCCATACTAGATCGAACCCCCAGACGGTTCGATTCTTGTTCAATTCTTTCTAAACTGAACTACGTCCGACTTGATCCTCGAAGGGGTACGAGGCAGCCTTTCTTAAGGTCCAGTCTCAAATCTTAACAAATCTTTTTCCGCATTTATTCGTCACTTGTCGCTATTGTCGCGAGAGAATCTGACCTTCAAGGAAAGTCGGTTAACTTGGCTTTCCTCCGCAATCTTATTCATTAAAATTGACGGTGTGAATTTCGGTTCTACAGTTTGGCGCTGAAGGAGGGGGGACGGATTACTCTTACTCATACGGCCGCGAAGCTTGATCGAACCGATGTCCGAAATATGAAAGAAAAGTTGCAGTTTGCGCCAACGATGGTAAAACAACTCCAGCAGCGACTGTTCCACGCCAACGCTACGCAAACGCCACGGTGCTCGAAAGCAAATCAAAACCTAGCCGCGGCTTTCCGCCACAGGAAGAGCACGAAAACGAGCTCAATTTCTATATCAAACAGAAAGGGCAACGATAAAATCTATCAAACCCCAAAAATTGCCTTGTTACCAAGTTAGAGAAATCGAACGAGCAAGGTTTCTACGAAAAACGCTTTCTTTGAGAACCTCGAAAAATAAAACTTATTCTCCTCAAACCTTGGGAAACCCTATATTACTCATGAACAGAAGCACGGCAAATCGGTTCACCGATTCCACTCGCCATACTTCTACAAACAACTCGAGGAACAAACGGAAAACTAAAGGAGGTCGGAGCTTAATCTTACTAGGACGACTTGCCATAGGGTAAGATCAGTCTTCCCAGTCCGCCTTAGTAAGAGCCCACTTTGTTCTCCTTTGTGTCTAGGTCAAATGGTTGCTTCATCTCAATCGAGTTTCCGAGATTTTACGAAGAGAACAAAGTCACTGTCCCGCCACCTCGCCGGGCAAGGACAAACATTACCGAGGTCACCTCACCCTCCGACATGGCTACCTCGCCACAGGGCGAACTCACCTTCGTTATCCTTTGAGTTTAGATCAAAGTGGCTTCGCTTCGCTCAATCGAGTTTCCGCTGAGATTTTACCTAAGGAACAAAATCACTCTCCCGCCACCTCGCCGTGGACGAGAACAACCATCACCAAGGTCACCTCGCCCATGGCCACCTCGCCTGTGGAAACCTCACTTTGCTCTCCTTTGAGTCTAGGTCAAGATGGTTTTGCTTCGTCTCAATCGGAGCTTCCGCTGAGATTTTACGAAGAAAACAATGTCGCTGTCTCGACCACCTCGCCCATGAGAAGGATCTCTCGTCCCGCCATAGGATGAGACCGGTCCTGTCTCAGTACCATGCATCTTTGCCTGAGTTTTCGTGTAACCATCTTTGAGTCCGCGGAGCCCGGGATCGACAAAGGCGAGCAACAGCATCGGGCGTAAGGGTCCGGTTTCCATCCGCGGCAAATGTTGCGATCTCGGCAACGGGCAACATCTTGTCCTTTAAACCCATGTTCGGATTGTTCGAGAAACACGACGATTCTTCCGCAAAGCTTTCATTTTTAACAAAGTTCAGATTTTAAAATCAAAGTTCAAGCCTCATTATTCAAACCTCAAGACGGAAGTCTACGAATCAAGTCCATCTCAATCCCGATACCGAGGAGTCTCTGGTAAGAAACGATTACCTCGAATCTACGGCTAAAGATCCCAAACTCAAAGATTTCCCCGCATCAACGACTAACGGAGGAAAGATCGAACAACGGAAGACCACGGATGGCGCATCGCCTGGCACCGGCGACGCTGCCACGCCGACGGCCTGGCGTACGGCAGCATTCGCCCGGCAAACGCAGTCCCCGGCTCATGCCGGGCGCACGCCATGTGGGCTGGCGGAACTGACACGCTGGTCTGGGTTCGGTGCCGTGGCGGCACTGCCACGCGACTGCCTGATGCGCCGGGCGCACCGCTCATATACCGGGCGGCACTCGCCACATGGCGCGGCCTGGCGCCGGGCGGCACTCGCCCACGCCGGGCGGCACTCCGGGCGCGCGGCTGCCTGGCGCTTACGGGCACTCGCCCAGCGCCGGGCGCACTGGCCACGCTGGCCGCCTGGCGCCGGCGGCACCCGCCTGGCGCCGGTTCACGTCCTGGTCTTCGTCCCATCGCGTTTCGGTCCGATCCCTCTGGCTTGTTCGATCATTCGTGGAGTTTGGTACATCACGGTTATTCTAAACACCAATCGCCTCGACTATACGAGGAAATGGGATTCTCTCGAAATGCCGAACCTTCAAAAGACTATTTTCAAAAATTTTGTAAAGGTTTTAATTTTGTAGGACAGGAACAAAACGCCTTGAAAACTGCCGAGAATTTAGGGAACTTAGGACCTAGGTGGATAGTCTAGCAAGCTAAGTCTTAGGCAAAATTTCCAGTCTTGTTCCATCGCTCTTGATTGTCCAGGCAGAACATGCAAACCGATCTAGTCTCGAAAACCGAAACGATCGCCACGCTCTAAAAGCATACTATCCCGCTTCCTAAAAGAAAGAAAACGCATACAAGCCTTCGAAGAACGCTAACCCGCTTTCGTGAAAAGAAAAGGGAAGTAGGTACGATACTATACCCGTGATAATCCCATCTTTCAAAACTTTTGCTTCAGCATCAAGACAACGCTTTGACAAAGCAAACTCGCAGCAATAAGATTCGTTTAAAACGCTTAACGCATAGCCCAACCGCTACAAACATAGTCTTGAAAACTCTATCGCCGCTCTCGCCGCGAACTCGCGATAGAACGTGTACCAACGCCAGACTAATAGCACGACGGTGAACTACGAAAATAACGAAATAACCTTCGTAAAACTCCATAGTAGTTCAAGCAGCCATTCAAAGGTCGAAATCATAGCGAAACATCTCCCCGTAATCCGCGAAACATCGCTACTTTAACAATCTGCTTTTCTATCTCCATGAAACCGGTCATCCATTACTGTGATAACAAGAACATTTTAAAACAAAACAGCCTATGGAAAAACATGATCGGTCTCATGCAAAACGATTTCGCAGTAACGCAAAAGTGAATGAGGAAAACATAATCCGCGGGTCGCTAATATCGCAAGTAATTTGTGAGAAACGCCCGTTACCTTTATGAAACCCTCTATCATCACTTTTACTTAAAAATCTGTATGGTCGAGTCAATTCATACAAAGCAACAGAAATAAACATAATGGGTCCAACGGATAATCACAGTTTTGCTCCACAAGGTTTCTGGCTCCTGCTTTCACCGCTGTTACGCCCCGGCAGGAAATAATCACGCAGACTAACCCGCACGCGTCCTGCGCCGATCCCTTAAACTTTGTCCCCTCGATAAAATGAAACGATTTTCATGCAACAAAAATTTATACGAACCATTCATCGTGATAACTGAGACCTAAAGTGGAAGATCGCTTCTAAAAGCCATCAGCCATAACTCAGAAAACTCCGCTATGCTTGGCATGTCTATTCGCAAACGCTTATTTGCCCTCGCCAACTACGCTTTCAGTAAAGCCCGACCTGAATTCGCATCCCCATTAAGGACAATCAGAACTAACATGACCTAAGGGTCATGATCGCTACTAACAACTTCCTTGGCGATACGGCTGAATCTAGCCTCCATGCCAATCCAAAGATAAAAGGCACCGCCCAATCACTTAACGGCTAAAACAACAATCCACGCATTTGTTCATAGAACGTGACTATTACGCAAGCAATTTGTCGATAACCCAGAATCGAAATCATAATGATAAACTTCATACCAAAACTCAGTCCTAACAACCATATGGTTAACGAAGATTTCATCGCCAATCGATTAAGTTCTATACTACCGTGAAACACGGCATGAAAAGAAACACCGCGACAAGGCTCCAAGAGTTATATGAGTCATCCTTATATATACAAACAAATCGAAGGCCAACACTTCACTTAAGCACCGTGAATGTAGACGCTTTCTCCTGGGTCAACTTACGCTGAACTTCTGGTCCTGGCCCAAACCGAAACAACAGTTTTGGCTGCTAACATCGCGAAAACATCTCCAAAGCCCGCAACATTTCAACCACGAATGCGCACAAGGGAAACTCGCTTCAGCACATGGTAGACGCCGCTAACGCCAAGGACATTCTTTTCCTCAAACGCCGCACTAAATCCTCGCCTCTAGAACTCAAAACATACAAACACACCTCTAAACGGTAACATGCCTCTAAACTTATCATTTCGTTGTTGCTGATCACAACAAACGAACTCTAACGCCCTAAATGACAAATAGCCGCCTTCAAGGGTAGGCTCTCTTGCATCCGACAAGGATAAACATAGCGCTACAAGAAATCCAAATTTTGGTTTAGCTCAGAAGGAAGTAGCTCGACTCACGCCCATAAATCATATAAGCCGACAACAATTCATGGATTTTAAACGGCACGAGTCAGGTTAAAATCGCAAACAGGCAAAACGAAGCCGATTTGTCATCGCAAAGCCTCAGTCCGAGTAAACCTAGGTCTTGCCCTAAACTCCAGCCACGCTGGATCTTGACATCTCACAGACATAGTATGGTATACGAGATCCAAAATTTGTCTCTTCACTTAAGCCTATTCGCGCTTCAACTTAACTTCACAGAATCGGTAAACCGCGGAAAATCTCGCTTTATGCAAACAATAGGTACGGTGATCATCAGGAACTAGGAATGAGACGACAACTCACACCTTTTCTCATACTTCAAAAACTGAAGTTCATAAATAATCAAAACAAATACATCAACAGCATCATGCTCGAAAAGTCTCTCATGACACATAACCAGACCATATAAGTCTCGCCGAAAACAGATCACAAGGGTCTTAAACTCCAAACGAACTACGAAGGCTTGATCCCTACAACAAGGGTACGGCAGCCTTCGAAGGCGCAGCCCCAATCTTACCATTTCAACGGAGCCTTTCAACCATTAATTCCGCCATCTTACTCGACATATCTTATCGCCGCAAGAACATCACGAAGGTTCTAACGAGCTGGGGCTAACTGTTGGTGTCAAAATCGTCACGATGGAATCAATGACTGAAAGTCTCTAAAGTATTTTGAAACAAAAAGTCTCGATAATTTGAAAAGAAGTTATACGAGATTTTCAAATTAGAATATCCACTTCAGATCGAAGACTATATGCATGCGGCGCGACGAGAGTCCCCGAAAGATCGGGTCCGCCGCTTCAAGGACATCAAGATTCGATCACCACAAAACCCTAAACACAAAAGAATCTGCCTCGAACTTCAAGAGGTCGTTTCTCCCAAACCGGAGGAACCAGAAAACGATCAAGATAATCGAAGCCTCGCCGAGATCTTCAGCCTGGCGCCGGCGGCACTGGCCACGCGGGCGCCGGTTTTATGCCGGCGGCACTTCGGCTCTATGCCGGCGGCACCTCGCTCATGCCGGGCGTACCTGCCACGCTGGGTCGGCCGCGCCGCGGCACTGCCTGTATACCGCTGCACTACACGTGCTGGGCCGGCTCATGCCGGCGGCACCACACGGGCCGCCTGGCGCCGGCGCACCTCGCCTGGCGCCGTCGACGGCCCTCGCCCTGTCTCGGTCCCATCGTGTTCGGTCTGATCCCATCTTGGCTTGTTTGATCAATCATCGCGGAGCTTGGGACGATCACGCTACGAATAAACATCCTTCGACTCGATTGGAATCGCCCTCGATGTTTTACTTACAAAACTGAAGGATTGATTTCTCAGAAGATATCGTATAAACAAGGTCGATTAACTGAACATCGATCCTTTAGGCTATACGGGTTTATTTTAAGAAAATAGTCTTCCAGAAATCGTGATAAAACGCTCAACGACTTAAGACAAGTCCACTGACTTACTACGATTTTAAGAATTCAGGCCCAATCAGGCTATGACGGTTTATCCGATTTCCTAACATCGATAAACATCAAGTCACCAAAACTCGAGGATAATTAAGATCGACGTAAAATGGAATACTTCCTGAAGAGATAAGCTTCAAAGGCAAGGTCCATCATCTTAAGGCAAACCGACCTAGAGGAGTATATAGGAGAGCAAGAGCAGAGGAGAGGAGATCCAAAATCCTAGAATCTAGACTTAGAGAACTCCCGCTAGCTTAGAGAACTTAGAACTTAGGGCGTTAGGCCAGCGAGGCAGGACTTAGAACGCCCGCCGCTTCTTGTTCTTGTTTTATCTTCTCCGCAGACCCTTGTTCCTCTCGAAAGTCTGGACTAGAAACCCTAGGCATTATCTCTTCTACATGCCCGCTTTATGACCAACGCCATACTAGACGAACCAGGCCCTAGAACGCCTGGTCACTCCTCTCGCGCAAATCTCCCCTCCCTAAGGATCGGACAATTCTTTACTTCAGCTCCGCACATAGAAACCCTAGGCATTATCTTCGACATGCTGTTTTATGACAAACGCCATACTTGATCGAACCCGCCTTGACTCGGTTCGATCTCTTGTTCAATTCTTTCTAAACTGAACTACGTCCGACTTGATCCTCGAAGCAAGTACGAGGGCCTTTCTTAAGGTCCAGTCTCAAATCTTAACAAATCTTTTCCGCGATTTATCTGTCACTTGTCGCTATTGGCGAGAATACAGACCTTCAAGGAAAGTGGGTTAACTTGGCTTTCCTCCCAATCTTATTCATTAAAATTGACGGTGTGAATTCCCTTCCCACATCTAACTTCACGGATTTTTTAAAATTTGAACTTTAAACAATCAAAAGGCTTGGCGGAAGAATCATTGTAGTTCTTGGACAATCCGACATGGGTTTAAGGGACCAAGATGCTGCCGCTGTCTCGACATCACGAGATCGACGGCCGATACGCCGACTTCCTGTCACGGCATCATCGAGAGCTCGCCGGGCCGCTGTGGACGGGAGTTTGCCGCCGCCAGGCGCTCTGCCGCCCGGGTATTCTGCCGCCGGGCCATGGCCCGTACAGGTCCCGTCACCGGTATGCCTGCTGTAACTTGCTTCGTTGATCCCCGCCACGGTCGTTTCATGCCGCCCGCTGAGTTCATCGAGTGACGACTGTTTCTTGGTTTTGATCGCCACTTAGTTTCTCGAGGACTTTCGGTGACGCATTTCGCCGCTGACCGATTTTGACCCCAACAATATGATAAATTCTTCATTAAAAAAACTCAGTCCTAACAACCATATGGTTAACGGAAGATTTAAACTTTTCATCAATCGATTAAGTTCTATACCAGAACATCGAATAAAAAGAAACACTCGCGACAAAGCTCCAAGAGTTATAATGAGTCATCTTTAAAAGTATACAAACAAATCCCGAAGGCCAACATTTCACGAAGTGCAGCTGAAGGTAGACGCTTTCTCCTTCGGGTCGTTTACCCCTCACCCTAATTCCTCGCCCAAACTGAAATAACAAGCTTGGCTGCTAACATTCGCAAAACATCTCCAAGCTCCGCGAACATTCCAACCACAAAATGCGCACAAGGAAAACTCAACCTTCAAAGACTACGACGCCGCTAACCAAGGACACTTTTTCCTCAAAACATTCCAGACGAAATGCTCGGCCTCAAGAACTCAAAACATACAAACACGCTCTAACGGGTAATATGCCTCTAAATGGTATCATTTCGCTGTTGCTGATCACAAATAAACTAACTCTAACGCCCTAAACCGACATTAGTCACCGAAGGATAGACTCTCTTACATCCACAAGCGATAACATAGCCGCTTATACAAGAAATTCAAAATTTTGTTAGCACCTCCAAACCGTCTTTGAAGTAG
>JAEACV010000948.1:0-51575 GCA_016432835.1 Brassica nigra | reverse complement strand
AAATGTCATCGGGCAAAGGGAATGGCACTGACATCACACATGGTAATGTAGAGGACTCTTACCTCAACATTGCAGACTATTTTGAGAGGCTCAAAGCAACTAATCCTGGAACCATCACCGATGTTCAAACTGAAGTTGACTAAAATGGAGACACTCGCTTCTTTGTATGCATTCTCGCCGTGCCTCAATCCAAGGGTTTCGCCTGCCTTGCCTGATTATTGATGGCACTAACTTGTCGGGCAAGTACAAAGGACACTTCACCTGCTAGTGGTCAAGATGGTAACTTCCGTGTTTTCCCTCTAGCCTTTGCTGTGGTTGATGGAGAAAACTCACCAGGCTTGGACATGGTTCCTGTCTGAATTTATTGCTGACTCCAACACACTCACAATCATCTTTGACCGCCATGTCTCCATTGTCTCTGCCATTGCTCAGACATTCCCCAAGGCACACCACGAGCCTGCATTGTACACATAATGAGAAACGTTGTCTCCTCGCTACAAAAGCAAGGGCCTTGCTAAGATGGTTTTGCGAGGCTGCTTTTCAATTCCTGCTCTGATTTTGATCAGAAGTTCAACAAGATCAAGATGGCCAATGCAGCATGCTTCAAATACCTAGAAGACATTCGCACCTCCAAATGGTCTCGCGACTTACTTCCTTGACAACCGCTATAATCTCATGACCAGCAACGCTATGAACAGCTGAACAATGCTATCTCCAACCCGATCTTTCCCATTGTTGAGATGTTCATGTTTATACAGCTGATGCTGACCAGGTGGTTCTCAGCAAGGAGGACAAAATCCGCTTAAACACATGGGCTTTGCACACCCGAGGTTGATAAGGTCATTCAGACCCACATCAAACTTACCAAAGGGAGCAAAATTTTGAGGTGTAAGGACTGGAGCTCTGTATGGGCCTTTGGACATGGAAACACTGTCCATCTTGATACTAAGGTCTGCACATGTCAAGTTTTTTCAGAAGCTTCCTCTGCACACTTTTAATCGGCATGGCAGCAAACCAGTTGGGCTTTCCTACACTGGATTAGTTGGAGATTACTACAAGACTCAACACTGGATAGACACATACGCAGGTGTTATTTACCCTGAGCCGACGTTGGTGAAATCTCCATCCGTCCAGCCATTTCTGATCTTGTTATTGGCCCTCCGAGAACTCGACGTCCTTCTGGCCGTCCCAAGAAGGGGCGGATTCCCTACTGGAGAGATCCCGGTAAGCATCATCTCTCAACTCTTATTAATAAGTTTGTTAAGCCTTTGCTTTTCCTAACCTCAGTTTTCATTTGTAACCTCCAGCCTGCAAAACCAAAACTGCTCCCAACAAGGTATACAACCGGATTCTCATGTCCATTCCATTCCATACAATGGTGATATCAGATATCCAAGTGTTATTTTGGACTTGATGGATTGATTGATATTCACTAATTACATGTTCCTTTGGGGCACTAAACAATCATGTTTTATCACATTATCTATAACTTATGTTTCCAGGTGATTCAAACGAAATGCTTTCTCAATCACAATTGTAGTACACCTGTACGACAAAGACACATTTATCCATGTGTACCCTCAATTTGTACATTATCTGATGAACACCTCCCCAAAAAAATTAAGCAGTACATACATACTTCTTTCTACTATACATCAATGCACACTGACATTCTACACTTTGGCCCATTACGCCCAAACAAATACAAACCTTAAAATAAACGGGCTGTCGTTTATGTTCCAGCAGAGTCTTAGCCCCTCTTTACACCATCACGACCAGGATTTACAATTAGGGTTAACAATCACACTAACAAGATAAAACTCCTCAGCCGATCCGTCATGGGAGACAGTCATACGGGATCCCAGACCCACTCAGGCTTAGCCCCTCTTCTCCCACCTCACTCCAAATACCCAGACCCACCATGGACGACTCTTCCACTTCTACCCCTACGCTGACGAGGTGCGCTCCAATTCAAAACTTTCAGTAACAAAATGGATCCCCACAAATATTGATTCTAGAAGTTATTTAAACCTGCGTATGGAAACACTAGTTCTTTAAAATAGAGTAGACAAATGATTACTTTGTTTATATACAATAATCGCCACACCCTCTTAAACTCGCTGATTTAATCCATGGTCGACTCAATTGAAGAATTAAACGATGGTTTTGATGAGTTAGCACTTAAGGCCCACCCCGAGGTTGCTAAGGACAGTCAGACCACAACAAGCTCACCATAGGCGCAAAGTGTTGAGGCGTAAGGACTGGAGCTTCTTCGACCCTTGCTGGACGTGAACAAACAACGCCTCTTCCGGACGTCCAAAGGAGGAGAGCCGTCCGCCTACAGGCAAAATCCCGTAACGATCCTCTCAACTTTTAACAATTATATGGTCAATCCTTTGCTATGCATAACTCCAGTTTTACATTGTCAACAGCCTGCAAAGAAAGCCAAAACCGCTCTGAAAATTGTGCTCCCCCGTGGTGGAACCGGCACAACCGCTCGCTGTGTTTAAGGGCTTTCATTCTCGGATGTTGTGAACTTTTCAGACATGTATTTTGCCTGTTTCAATGTGGTCACACTAAACACTCTATGGGATAAACCATTGCCCAAGTGACATTGGTTAATCCTATATGTAAGGGCTATTTCGTTTTTCGGATGTTCTGAACTTTCCCAACTTGAATTTTCCTCTTTCAATGGTTAATCCTACTATCATAATCTATCATTTCAGATCATTTACACAGCCGATTCAACGTAATGCTTATTCATTCTCAAATCCAGTACATATGATTTTGCAAACTACATTAATCCATGGTGTTATCATTGACTGTACAAGCGCATACAATGCATGTTCTATATCCACCCGTACACTAGTTTAAATGTACTTCCAGTCAACATTTAAGCCCAAATTATAAAATTAACAGGCCAACATAAAAGTCTTTAACTAAACGGTGTAGTTTTATGTGAGGTCTTCCCTCTTTACACAATCATCGAGGAAGATTTACAATTAGGGTTCAACCAAGAGCTTTCACTACAGAGATATCCTCATCAGATCAGCCATGGCAGCCAGCCAAAGGGGATTCCCTACCAACTGTAGATGTGGAGCACAAATTATCCGCTACCTCACTTCGAAAACTAAGACCAACCCTGGTCGACTCTTCCATAGCTGCCCCTACGGTGACGAGGTACGTTCCCAATCAAAAAAACATCTTCCCAAAAACGAAACCCCACAAATTATTCATGTGGCACCAATGGTCGACACTGCACATAGTAATTTAGAATTTGGTATGTGTGCATTCCAACCAATAATTTAACTTATCCAACCGAACTCACCTGTGGTTTTAAAGTTAAATTTAACTTACATTGTTCACACCAACTCAACCTCGTTCCCCTGATCATCAAACCCTTTTACCAACTGCTTCTAATAGTCAAAAATTAATATCAACAAGGTCAATGTGATAAACTTACAATTGATTCCGTCACATAGTACCGCTGTGATAGCACGCCTTCCATGTAGGCCACTCCACCTCCTTTTCCACCCACGGAGAGGTGCCCCATCCCTTTTGCTAATGGTACAAGAACAGGTGGTTCTTCGTCGACGGAACTGATCTTCCTTTGCTGAATCATCCGCCTCAGGTACCTCATCAATAGGAGCCGAGGTACTAGGAATACAATCAGTCTCCTTCTCAATCCCACCTCCGCCTACATGTCCAGCATTTACATCATCATCCAACTCTTTCCTAAAGATTGTTTCAGACTCCGCTCACATCTTCCTTTCCCAGGCAATCATCATCATTAGCCTCCTCAGGCTCCCTTATCTGACCGCCACCTTCATCATCACTATCATCCTCCTTTCGCTTCAGAACTACCATCATCGGGGCCGCCATCTTGTTCTTCCTCATCCTCATCAGACAGGTCATCCTTCATCCCCATGGACATCTTCTTCTTCTTCTTCTTCTTCTTCTTCTTCTTCTTCTTCTTCTTCTTCTTCTTCTTCTTCTTCTTCTTCTTCTTCTTCTTCTTCTTCTTCTTCTTCTTCTTCTTCTTCAAGATCGTACCACTCAAGAGAAAATCCTTCCTAGGTGTCCCCACCTTCCTGCGCTCTCGACAACTTCCTTCTCAACCAGGCCACAGTCTTCTCCAATGCTTGAACCTGAGAAGTAACCCCGCTATTCTCATTATCAACCAAAGAAGGCTTCCTGAAATAAGCGATCAGCCTCCTCTGCTTCAAAGCATGACCTGCCACAGCTCCTGTTCTAGACGCACCAGCCTGACGCTTTCTCTTCTCACTTTAGCGCCCTCGTGGTTGTACAACACCTCTTGGCGTCACCACCCTCCAGGAAGTCTTATTGTACTTATGTCCAGCAGTTATGCGCAACCATGTAATTCAAATGTCATCTATCTCGTCGTCCCAAACACCCCATCCTTCAAGGCCACAGGTTCCTCCATCATGGGCTGCACCATTAACTAACAAAATAGAAAAAAACGTGTCAATCACAAATAGAATTTCAAGTACAGCTGTACCTCCTAGCATACAAAACCTAACATATGTACTCACGCGTCTGTACAAGTGTAATGATAAAACTTAACTATGTACTCATCGTCTTGTACAAGTGTACCTCTTAACATGTGTACTCAAAAAAATTGTACCCCACCGCATGTACTACCCACTAACAAGTACAACTACACAACTGAAATCGACACATGTACTAACCAATGAAATCAACTACAAAATACACCCCATGTCTGTATTACACACTAACAAGTACAACTACACAAAAAAAGCGACAAATGTTCTACCTCAAAACATGCAAAACCACTAATAAGTACAGCTATAAAAAGTCCACTACAACATACGCGTGTTCAGAAAAAAACACAACTTTCAAAGAGAAGCAAACCAAAAGGAACAACGGAATCAGACATGTATACCTCCGGATGGTGCTCAGCTTCTAGGACATCCCACGTTTCAACCCTTTCAGCTGAGGTAACGCCTCACAATCGATAATCTTCAAATCATCGCAAATCCCACCCAATCTTGCAAACAGCATGGCTATTGCTTCATAGACAACCAGTTGCAGAGCAAGTGGAAACCTGACATCTTTTCGTTTGCTGCCTCAAACTGGAACAGAACTCCCCTTCTGGATCATCACAGACACCCATCAGCATCTTAGGCGGTATCATCGTGCTAATTGTCCAGTAGAAGGACTCTGCCCCACGGAATCCAAGAACTTAGACAAATTATCAAGCCGCTTCACATGCTTCACCATTGGACAACCCGGTGAAGTCGGTGAGCAAAACACCATCAACGATGAGAATCGACAAAGCCTGAATTTCCTGCTGCGGAAATTGTTATCCCCTTACCATCAAACAAATAGTCCCAGAAAGCATAATCATCCTCCTTGTACTAAAGCTGAAACTCAACAGCATAACCCCGCCAAACTCTCCGCAGGCAAACCAGTAACCCGCCAAATTCCACCAACGAGAACCTCAACGGGTTTCCACCAAACACAGGCCACAACTCATCTCTTTTACTCACCACCTGCCGCACAAGCATAGCGTGTAACATGACTGAGGAATAGCTACACCTACGGACTGGTATGTTGAAAGGGGCCCAAAACATGAACGGAGCAATCTGCCATGATCTGGCGCCTTTCAAAGCCTCTCTCCACCAAAAGATAACCCAAGGTTGAGTAGTTGTTCAATCGCCGGCTGGGAATGTCAGTCTCGAACAACCTAATAAACGTTCATCAGGACCCTCCTCGGTAAACGTTCTCTCATCTGTTCAAGAAAAATAAGTTGAAAACAGCATACAAAATCTAAGAAGTAAATGAGAAGCAGCAGAACAAAACTCACCGACAACGTGTTCTTTTCGGCCGCCGAGCCCGTCGAATCCTCCGCTTCACCACTTCTCTGTTCCTGTGCTTAAGGCCATTTTCAAACAATTAATTATTCACAGCTTTTAGCCAAAAAAAGAACAAATCTTACTCTACGAAACTAAGAACAAAACCCTAGGTCGAATTAGCGGCGGGTAAAAAATCCACGGCGGTCTGCAACTGACCTTCAGAATTGCCTTTCACAACGCGACGGCTCCTCATCCTCTTAACTCGGAAGAATTCAGGGAGAAATCTGAGAAACAAGTCGGGGATGAAAAACGTAACCGTCGTCCTCTGCAACTGTCTTTCGCGTAAAAAGAGAAGATGGAACTGAAAAATCTGCCGGCTAAGAATATCTAATTATTAAAAGAAAAATTAAACCAAGTCTAGTTTGAAATTCAAAATGCAGACCAAGCCCTAATTGCTACAGCAAACCAAAAGTCTAGTTGGGCTTCTAGTTTAAAGAAAGTGCATCAGTTTACATAAGTGACCTAAAGTGGGGCTTAAAGTCAATAAGTGACTTAGAGTGTAAATCTCATAAATTTATAATACTGTTCAACAGTGAAAATATGAAAATAATTTAAAATTGCAAATTCTGTGTTATTTTAATTTAATAGGCAACAAATGATCAGCCATAAACTTTTTATTATTCTAGGCAAAAGCGGTTATAATTGTAATGTTTTGTAATTTTGATTTCTTAAAGAAATGAAAGGGAAAAATAAGAAGATAATTTAATAAACTTATTTTGTGCTCAATTTCTTAAAGAAATGAAAGGTTAAAAATAAGAAGATGATTTTAATAAAAATTTGCTAAAAAAACTTGTTAATATAAAGAAGAGAACTCTCTCATTTTATGCTGCCGTCATCAAATACTTTCTCCAGCGTCCAACACGTGTCTAACTTCCTTTAAACTTTATGCGTTTCATTTAATTGATATGGGCTTCGCTATTGTTTTATGTTATGTTTCTGGGCTGGGCCGTGACACCTGCATCTTTTTCACGTGTCACAAAATTAGGGTTCATCCAGTTCAACCGAATCGGTGATTCTCACCTATAAAAAGGTAAGTATTCATCCCTTGAACATCATCTTTACAGTTCCTATTATCGAGAAGTCTAATTTTCACTATAATGGCTGCATCATCTTTCTTCCTCTCTGATTTGAAAGCAATATGTTGTTCTTCCACGACCTTTGTGTTTATCAAACTCTGGATTTTGGTTGTCTTTTTGTCCCTCTTTCCTCTCAGCAAGATTTGTTGATAAACAATATGGATTGCTTCTCGCTTTTGTCCTATCTACTGTTGGCTCAATACAAACCACATTGAGATGGAGTTGAGATGAAGATGAGAGTTCTGGCTGAAACTGGAAAAGGCTATTCCCTTTAGTCACAAGTTGGGATTCATTCAATTCAAGTTGTGATCGAGCTAGATACAATAGATTGTTACAGTCACTCGGCAGATTATTTTAATTTCCTGTTGAGAAATTTTGATCCTTCGTTGTTGGTTATCTAAATTTTCCATCTTTATCTTCTCAATACATGATTTGATTGCCTATAAGGTGTTTGAGTTATTGTCTACTTTTCTCATGTCTCAATCAAAAAGTTTTCTTTTTCTCTGGTTTTATTGTCTTCTGCTCAGTTTGGTGTTTGTATTTTAAACAGATCATACTGCACGAAATTGCAGCTGTGATCTCCCCCAAAAGCCTTTTATGTACAGATTGACACATGAGTGATGTTTTGTGAGTTAGTTGTGTGCTTCTTTTAATGGCTGCCCTCAAACCAGTGAGCTCCAAATAAATTCTTTGATTTGCTTCTTGCAATGGCTGCTCTCAAACACAGGAGGTGATGTTTTGTGACTTTCATGTCTTTTTCATTTTTAAATTCTCTGATTTGAGATTAATGTGCTGCTCTGTTTGCTGATTCAGTTGACTTACTTTAACCCAGGGATCTCAGTAACAATGACACCAATCTAATATTCTGACCAAGGATGCAGCTGGGTTGTTCAGTCCGCTAATTCAGGCTGTCCTGTTCAGAACAACCTTTGCGCTTACATGTTTCAGTATGGGGATGGAAGTGACACTCCAGGGTTCTTCGTCTCTGATGTCTTGCAGTCTGGCATTCGTTTGATTCTTATGACTCTTGACCAGACATGTTATCTCATTCTTGAATAAGTGCTCTCTTTTTCATTGTTTTCTTCTTGCAACGCTTGAACAGTGATGAGCCCAAGATGTGTTAGTAATTATTTTTAAGTACAAACATAAAATTATAGATGTGGTGAAAATATATACTCCATCTTTTTCACAATATAATTGCTCAAATTTATTGATTAAATGATAGTTTATAAAAGTAATTACTTTTTAATATTAATGTTTTTTAAACTAAAACTACTTATCTTTTGAAACACAAGAGCAGTAAATTTTTAATATATTATAAATCAATTATATTTAGTGACGTCAATGTTAAATATTAATTAATATATTTTGTTTCGAAAAGCATAGTTATTTATTCAGATAATAGAATTTATTTTGATTTTAAATAAAATAACATATACAAAATTCAAACAAACGTGTATCTTTCTAATTAGAAACAATTAGTATTAGTTTTTGCTGCATACCTAATTGAAAATTACTTTTGTTACAATGAATCACCTTTTTAGGATCATATTAATCATAATTATAATAAAATGAATAAAATAAAATACATTAAATTCAAGAAATAAACATATCAAATGAATGATCTATGTTTTCTGTGTTAAATATAATTGATTAGAACAAACGAATTAAATTAGAACAAATATAAAAATAAAATAAAATAATTATATATTTTATAACGACTTTATATATTCATTAACTTTGAGAGTATACATAATCATGATGTAAAACGAATTTATACATATAGGAACAAGGAAATGAAAAAATATATATTTTATTAATTCTTTTAATAGTGAAATAAGTATGTAACTTTCAAAAAGTAATAAAACAAATAGTCAAAGCTGTTACAAAAGTGAAAATTAATATTACATATAACTGTGAATAAATTAAACGTTTACAAACTTTTAATAAATTAGTTTTTATGATGATATCTATCTATCTTATTATATAAAGTAGAGTTCACTCTCTCCTTATTAAGACACATCATCATATAGAAGTATGACAATCCGACACGTGTCCTTTTAATAATCTCTCGTGTTTTGGTTTCGGCACACTAAATACTGGGTGGGCTTGAATAATTTGAAAGCCCATAGGATAGCCCCTTTAGTATCCATAAGTCGAAATTAGTGGTTTCTCTCTTCTTCGAACTCCGTCACCAAGCTATGATCGTCTGCGTTCTCTGTCATATTCAATGGTGTTTCTAGAGATTGTCTGACTCAAATCAACATGAAGAATCTCTTTGTTTTCTTGCAGCCGCGATTTGTCTTCTCTTTTAGTAAACGCTATGAGTTATAGATTCAATGACTTTATCGCCTTCTTAACTCCATAGATCGTTGTGAAGCACGATCTCACATTGAATGAGAGCTATCCCTCTGCAAGGCAGTGTATCTAGAACTATATAAAGATTAGCCTTCTTCATTCCGATATCATCATCTCATTCCGTGAAAACACCAAAGTTCATCTATTTTCTATGAAATGGCCAACTCATCAACCCTCCTTTCTGTTTGTGATCAAAGATTAACCCTCCTTTCTGTTTGTGATCGAAGATGGCAAAAAGATTTCACCGATGGCGGTTTCTTTACAGCAGACCAAGAGTTTTGAAACCTTTTGTCTCACCGACAACTCAGATGGTCTGTTGTTGTTTACTTTTGTCTTACTTAATACACAACCTTTTATTTACGCGAACATATCATCACGAAGGAGAGGCTAAAGAAAGTGATGAAATCGATGGGGAAGAATCCAAAGGCAGAACTTTGGGAGATTATGATCGATGTCGATGTTGATGGCAATTGAGACATCTATATAATGGCTCGAGACACCTGTCAGGTATAGTATGTATACACTACAACGTCTTAGTTACAGTGAAGATTAATCAACGAGTGTAGATAATAAACTACAAATTAGATTTTGTTTAGGAATCGGCATAGGATAACACTTATAGAAATATTCAGAGTGTTCGAGGGGACAGTTTCATCTCGGGACTTGAGGTAATATTATTTTCAAATTATTCTTTTTTTATGTTTCATATCATGTAAATGTAGATACTTATTATGTTTAACCAGGGAAGCTTGAAGATCATCAACCACCATCCCTACTTCAAATGGAGTTACAAAACATAGACAGATTCTCAGGTATTGATTGCTTAAACCTCCTCCTTCCTCACTCATTTGATTTCATTCATTTCTATTAGCTGATGATTATTTATTTGTTTTTTCCTGTGTGTCAGAGAGTACTCGTCCACAGGTGCATCAGGAGGTGGTGACGGTGAGAGATCAGCTGGAGAAGAAAGAGCGAGATCCAGGACTGTTGAGTCAAAGTGAGGAGACGGAGCCAGAGATTCACGACAAAGAACAAGATAGACAAACTTACAAGTGAAGACATTGGTTTTTGTTTCTACTTACACATTTTCAGCTAAGTAACAGGTTTTCCTGTTTATTATTATATCTACTCTCTTATATGCTTTGAAAGCACTATGTTATGTTGATCTAGGACATAAATATAATTCATGTCCATTTGCTCAGAATAATGAACATGTTGTGAAGAGATTTTGTTTTTGAGGAAACAACAGTTGTAGCTATATTTTGGTTGCTAATGGGTTTGGCTTGAAGTTTAAAATTATATCATTTGAAATGGGTTGCTTGGAGCTCTATTTTTGTTTCATTATGTATTCTTCTATTATTGAGACATCAAAAAGTGCATGATACAACTTCCACACATTGTAATTCATTTGCCCGTCATCTATCAATGTTAGTTGGCATGTCGTTCATGAATGTCATCGAGAAAGAACGATTCTCAAATTGTTTTAGGCTTGGTCATTGATGCGTTTGAGTTAGATCCTAAGACCTTGGAAGCAATGCAGCTGCAGACTCAATGTTTGGGGTAAATCAGAGGAATCATCAAGAATTGACTTCATATAATTAATCCAATTTCCTTTTCTTTCTAACCTTTCTGTTTTGTTTAAAAGTTTTTTTTACTTTTGTTATATTTTAGGTCGAGGACCTTTGTAAATATCATTGTAACTTCAGGTTGATGGAATATATTTAATTTCCTTTTGATTGATATTCAAACCTAAATATGAGAAAATGCTAGCTTTTGGTACCTAGCTTTTCCTTCCTCAATAGTCATGGTTACATGCTTTCCTTAAACCCTTTTGCTGAAGAGAATGTAGGACGTCTTGGAAGAAAAGGATGGTGTGATTTTTTTTAAACAAAAGTTGGTGTGTAGAGCAGCCAAATAAAAGTGAATCTCCAACACTTCAAAGATGCAAATGGGGCGCTGAGTCCACATACATGTTCTGTGAAATCGGCAAGTTGAATAATTTTCTTACTTTAGTGATCTTACTTCTCGCATGATATCCTAATTAATACTTGAGGAAGCCGATGAAATTGAGGCACAAACCATATAAATACTTTCATTACTTGAGGAAGCTGATAATTCTCAGAATCAAAAACAAAACAAAGTCAAAGAGCCAATACCTTACCAATCTGAAGGTGGTAGACGCGATAGAGATTGTGTTGTGGTTCAGATGATAAAGAAGTTCGCCGGTGGCTCAAAAAGGTGAAATCGACGGTTGTGCGGTGAACAGCATTAAGACGCGGAAACTGCCAGCGATTGATAGTGTGTAAGAAGAGTTGAGGCTAGCAATACATCAAGCTCGATCGGAGATGAAGAAGCGAGCGGTTCTAGAAAACAAATCAATGAAGAAGCATACACAAGTGGTTCAATAACACAAAAGGAGAAAGAAAATCCTAAACTCGCCGTTATCGAAGATGGAGAAAGATCTAGGTTTTAAACTTAGGGAAACATGTACAATTATTAAACGATGTCAGTATCCAGTTTTGTACCTCATCAATTATTATTAAATTTTAAAAGATTTTTAATTTTAAATAAAAATATTTCTTTATTCTTTAGGGAAAATAGTCACTTTGTCTCTATTCGGTTCAAAGAGATCTTTAATGAGTTCTGTATTTGGGCTGCTTAGTTCTTGGACCTTTTCCATTTACTTAACGTAAACATCAAGCATGCACTCTTTTGTTTCTCGCCTTTTAATATGAAAATGGGTTAAAAGAAGAAATTTAATAAATAAGAAATTTAATAAATTTCAGTTATGGCAAAAAATGAAAAATAAATTAATATAGATTTTTTTAATATATTTTTGTAATTTAAAATATCATGAAGCTTTATTTTATATATATATAGCATAAAGCTAAGTGGTACTGATCAAATAAATAGAACAATAGCTTTTCCACAGTTAGCCAGTCCAACGGTTAATTTAGAATATAAACACTAATACTAATAAAAATATTTAAAATTTATATTATATGTTTTTTCAATATTTTGATTTTAAATTATTTTGTTAACTCCAATGGTAAATTTAGAATTTTATTTGGATATTGAAAGACTGAGATTATAAACAAACAAAAATTAAACTACTATGATAGATGTTATAAAATACTATCAAAAAAATATGTTAACAGAGAATCAAACTTGATAAAATATTCGGAATGGAATGTGGTGATTCATCTTACTAACGTTTTGGAGTTGTAACTTTATAAAGTGAAATATAGTTACTAATATATGTGATACATCATACATCTTTAGATTTATTTATGATATGTAGGAAAACAGTATCATAATGAGTTTATAATTCCCAAACTTTATTTTATATAGAAAGACATCAGTCACATAGCTTGATATATGATTTAATAAACATAAAATACAAATCCATATGAAAACATATCATAAACACTTAAAAGTATTTATCAGAATTATATAAATTATCGTTTGAAAATATGTTAAAATAAAATAAAGCATGTCTTGGAATTTACACTTTTTATAGATTTCAAAATAGTTAATTTTTAAGTAAAAACATTAAAAAATTATAGTGACATCATATTTTCATACAAAACAACTATTTAAAAAAATATTAAAATTTTAAAGATTAATTAAAAAGTATTGGAATATATCTATCTTTAGTTGAGTATTTGTTTTTGGTTTCATAAAATATAGCCTTATATAAAATATAAAAATTAGCTAAATTGGAAAGAAATATTAAAATAATATTTATCTAGAAAACCACATAAAATTTTGAAATATTTGAAATGAAATTGTATAACAATATTTTTAAGTGTTAATTTATAATATAAACAATTAAATTTATGATTCCACTATTTTATACAATTCTTGAATATCATATTTAACTTAACATAAACTGTACCAAAATGCAATCATGTTGAACCCAGTCCATTCACACAAATGATAATTATGAGAACCACAAGCTTATTCTAAAGAGCTCAAAATATAACAAACAAAAATTAACCAACAAATTATGTATTCATACTTATCACCAAAAATAACAATAAGAACACCACTTACACCTCATCCACCCAATATAATAGGTTATAAGCCGAAACCTATTAATATAGACATAAACATCAAAATCAAACATAATTAATCTTCAGACATAATTTCTCTATACCCTAACATTTATAAAATTCTTAAATGTTGTTATATATTTCTCTTGTAAAATTTGCAAAACGACAAGCAAAAATATCAATACATAATAACATAAACCACTAATACATCACCTATTCTTCAGCGCTGGACCGACTCTAGTGATAAAAAGGTAAAAATAAGGCAAAATCGTGTGAGAGTAAAAGGACAGATTCTTTTGGGTTTTCTCTAGCAAGTAAATATACAAGTATGGAAACTATGAAATGCAACTAATGCGAACAAATATTTGCCTTTTCTATTTGAAATTTCGTGGTTCAAAACCACAAACTTCTACACTTTTTTTTTCGTCAGAACAGCTAAGAACACTAACAATGGCAGAATTTAAAACTAAAGCAGATGACAATTTTATGATTTTTATTATGAATGACAAACCATGAGTATAAATAACATCATAACAGAATAGGAACTTTACAACAGGACACTTTTTATGATTTTTAATTTTCTGAAATCAAACAACATAAATGCAGGCAAACTGATTTTTATGATTTTTCTGGTTTTATAGATAAGAACACAAAAATAAAATAAAGTTAATAAACTAAAAACGAAATGGATAGATAAAACCTGATAGATAAGAGCTTTTGAAGCTCTGATACCAGATTATGTAGGCACAGAATCACTCCATGAACCTGTCCTCAAATGGTGATCAAAGAGATCAAATAAGCTTGTGCGGAAGATGGGCTGATGGTAGATATGGTGGTGAAAATGATCGACTCTCTCAATCTGGTGGGCTGATTGACTCTCTCAATCGGTGGATCTTAAAGTTTCTTGAATCACACAAACAAAATACTAGACAAATCAATAGAAAACAATAAATCTCTCACTCAATACTAAAGACAGATTTTATGCAAAGACAAACTTTGATAAAAAAAATAAACTAAATACATTTCTTGATTGATTGAAAGGTAATTTGTACAAAAAATATAGTGAGCTTATATAGGCCGTGGCCCTTGCTCAGAATAACAAAACAAAGGAAAGAAAATCAAACATAAAGAAAACTAGTTGTTGGAAGATTTCTTGTTTAAATGGCTTGATTCAAGGGCTGAGATGATGACTTTGTATCTGGACGGTTTAAGGCTCTAGGTAAGCTTCTTATGAACTTCTTTACTGCAGAAATATTGGTAGAAATCGTGCCAATCTTGATGGGAAAAGAGCTGTTGAGAATTGATGGCTTTTACTCCAAAAATGGCAAGTATAGTCTTGGTTGATTCTGAACAATCTGATGGATGCTGGTGCATCGTCTCTGACTCTCCTAGATGTTTGGATTGGTATCATGAATGGTTAAATGTCTCCTGGTCGCCAATGTCTGGTTTGCAACTGATTAAACCAATGAGCTTCCAAAAAAAGCCAGGTGCAGAACTGGTTTGACCCGGTTTAGGAAATCAACCATAACTTCATATTTCCGTGGCCATTTCTCCTCATATTGAGCTTGCCGGAAATATTAGAGACCAATCTTGAATTATATAATTGGGTTTTCTTAAGGACATCTCTTATTAGGATGAAATTGTCTTCTAAAGACCAGTACTCGCGGATGGATAGACTGAGAAACCTAAGGTTTGTAAAATCCATATCTATATGGCTCGAGTAGCTTTGAAGATTATTTCAATTTGTGATGAAACCTTATTGAGGGTAGGATCCATGAAAATTTGTTTCATGGAGAAATTCCTCCTGGTTTGTATGATATGGCGGTTTGATTGCACCTATGTCATGGTTGACCTCTTTAGCTTTTCTCAGCTTCATGTTCTCCACTGATTTTCTCCTGGTTCCTTTCTCCTTTTCTGATGATGACTTGATGTCCTCATCATTTGCAGATTGAGACATAACCGATCATAAAATACTCCAAGCATTTGAAAAAAGGATCGAATTTTTAGGGTGTCAATAAAAATTTACATTATGCAGAGATCTGTGATGTCAATAGATAACAGAGAAACAAATGTCAAAGAAAGCACACCTGCTTCAGAAGTCAGAACAAAACGCGACAATGATCTTAACAAAATTGTTAACAGCCAAATCCATGTGGCTCGTGAGGGAAGCACCTGCAGTTGGACCAAATCAAGACACTATGTTCAGAAAACCCGGAGGAAGACCTGCATATCATACAATTCAAGAAACATTGTTACTTAAGGGTTTATTTTAGTAGCAAAATGGGTAAGTAGAACGTGAAAGGAACACTGATTACTTCAAGAAAAAGCTTGCCGACGTAAAAAATAGTGAGAGGAGTTTGTTCAGCGGTTTTGAGGACCAACTTCCCAAGCAACCATCAGAAGTGGAAAGTTCCATGGAATGATCTGTCTGGACATGAAAGTTTCGATCGGCTGGATTTGTTAGTCCATGAATCTTATCCGCCCATCCCACACATCAAAGCAAAACTTACCAACAAAAGCAAGAAAATTTGATAGTATTCTCAAGATTTTGATGAGGTATACCAGCACCGTAAGAAACAAACTGGTGAGCATTTGAATCTCTGCTGTTTTGGCTTGTTCATAAGTATTCCCATTGTCACATGTCTCAAGAGCTGCGAGCTCTTCGCTGTGTTTCTAAACCAAATCTGCGAATCTCAAAATTGTCTTGGACTTTTCCTGAAAACCAAACAAAGATAAGTCCACAACAAATTAAATTTCATAACTTTCAAGATCAAATATATTATACAGTATTACACATAAGCAATCATCTTAGGCCAAGGTCCTTCATCAATGGCCTTCCTCGAAGCTTTCACTGCCCGGTTGATATCTTCAGCATCGCCTTCAGCTACGTTTGCAATGACTTTCCCTGTGTGTGGATCACGAGTCGGGAACATTTTACCTAAACACTTAATTCGAAAACCAAAATTAGTGCTCAAAGAACTTGAATTTCAAGAGCCAGACTTTTTTTTTATTCTTCTGTTTCTGAACAAAGTATTTTTAAATAAAACTTTACTCACCAGAAGCAGCGTCTATGAAGTTCCCATTTCTGAGGAGCTGTGTGTAAGAAACTTGAACCGACGGGCTTATGATTTCTTTAGCTGCAGAGGAAGTTCCAAATCTCCGTATGATCGTACTTTTATTGTAACAAAATCTCCCTGTAAGCGAAGTGTTTTAATACATCATAGTGATAGGTTAGCTGTGCCTTTAGCAATTATGAGTAAGAAACAGAGATCATTGAGGCATGGAAACAGAGGTGGAAAGATCCAAAGAGGCTGAAGTTACCGTTGGAGAAGAATAAAGAGACTCTCGATGACAAAGAGGGTCTGTCATTTGGTTTATGTTTTATATTTGCAATGTTATGTTTGCCACGATGTCGTTTAAGAATGTGTACAGCTACTTAAGCTGATAACTCTCAGGTTTTAATCTTTTATCAAATGATCATTTACAAAAATATCTTGTCTCTTATCCCCTTTCTCTTCTGAACTTATCTTCTCCTCTTTCTTGCTATCTTCCTCACCTCCTTTACTCTCTTCTTGTGCGTACAGATAAACTTAGGCTTATTATTGGTATCAGAGCCTCATGGGTCCTAAACAAGATCATACAGCCGATCAGATCACTGGTCTTGAAAAGTTCATAGATGAGGTTCACGAGCTAGCTAAAGCCAACGATCTGAAACTGGTAGATCTATAGTCGAAAGTCTAAGATCTGCACTCCGCCTTCGCTATGATGTTGAAGAACTCTGTTTCTTCAGCGGCTAAACAGGATTGGATGATGGAGATTCTGCTTTCGATGAACATAGGGAAATCGATCGATCTGGGCGAATCACCGACTCGTCCTGTTCCCTAGCCGTCAGCTATCTAGTGTGGTTACAGAATCGTCGCAGATCCATTTCATGGACGGACAACCTCAACCAGAGAAAGGGTTGTTACCCCTTCCAGCGGTGTCGATTCCATGTCGATTGCGTCATGATCTATGGTGCCTCCTGCAGCGATGTCTCGTCAGGAACAAACTCATGGCTCTCCTATTGACATGAAGACATGAGTAAGATTAACACGAGGTGGCTGAGATATGGAATGGAGTATGAGATGGCTGAGTTATTCCAGCTGAGTTATAACATGAGGTATCTGAGTTACGATGGCTGAGTTATAACATGAGGTGGCTCAGTTACGACATTCGGTGGCTCAGTTATTGAGACGAAAAGAGCTGTTGGAGAGTGTTAACTTTAAGGTGTGAACACAGATTTGAATCCAAATCTGGTGGAACCTTTAGAGCACCTTATTAAGGAAATAATTATCCTTCTTTACTCTTTCTTGGTTACTTCTCCCTCTCTCACAATCTCTCTCTCTCTCTCTCTCTCTCTCTCTCTCTCTCTCTCTCTCTCTCTCTCTCTCTCTCTCTCTCTCTCTCTCTCTCTCTCTCTCTCTCTCTCTCTCTCTCTCTCTCTCTCTCTCTCTCCTCTCTCTCTTCTCTCTTCTCTCTTCTCTCTATTCTCTATCTCTCTTCTCTTCTCTCCCTCTCTCTTCTTTTATCCAATGGATAATAAATCTGAGTTCTTGAATGTTCTTGAGTGTTTCTCTTTAAAATTCTTGGTTATGCTCACTCTGTTCTGTCTTAATTCTATTTTAGAGAGTTTATCTTGTCTCTAAACTTGAATTCTCTCAGATTCGGAGCAGATCTCTCTTAAATCGAGTCTTGAAATTTCAAAAATATTCTTGACACTAGTTTCAGAAAGATGGACCAGTACAGACCAGTTCACATTCCATGTACACTCAAGGGACCAGGAAACTACATTACCTGGTCTAGGATTACCAGGACAGCTCTTGGAGGTAGAGGTCTTTGGGAGCATGTCACTTCAGGTTCAGCTCCAAAGAAAATCACCCAAGGAGGAGATGGCAAGGAGGTTGTAGTGATAGATGAAGGCAAATGGGTTCAGGAAGATCTCATGGTGTTGTCTACCTTGCAAAGCTCTCTTGATGGTCCTCTTATGGACTCTTACTCACACTGTACTGTGAGGGATTAAACTCACCTCCTGGTTTTGAGATCAGGTTAAGATTAGGGAGAGATAACGTGGGCTGAATCCCGTTAGAACTTGTAGAATGAATGTGATTTTATTGACGACTTTGGTAAAGGATAGTTACAAAAGATGTCTTTCTGAAGATTACAAAGATAATAAAATGTTTGATAGCTTATGCCTATGACGGTCGATTCGATCTTCCCTTTTCTTTGATCTCCTTCCTCTTTAAATAGCCTTAGGCTACGCTTGAATGCCACTAATTGATTCCCGAGATGTCCTCCGTAGATTGAGGGATCAGCAACAGCTTCCCCTTGACCTGGTCCTTGCACCTCTTCCTTTGTACCGCGAGCTACCTCTTTTCCGTGATCTGTTTTGTAAATACTTTCAGCGCACAGCCTCCGGCTTTGACTTAACTTCATTTAAGGATTTGATCCGTGGTGGGCCTGTCGCGGCCCATTGTTAGCTCTTGTCGTTTACCTTTATTAGCGTCAGCTAGCGGGCCATATTCGGGTCCAACAGTTGCCCCCAGCTTTCGAGAGTAGATTCCTCCTCTCGGAAGCTAGACCTAGCCGCTGAACCTCAATCTTTTTGTTGAGATATTGATTAGTAGTTATCTCCGTTGAAGATATTCTTCGCCTAATCTGGCGGCTACGATTATACTTAGCGAGATCAACGGCTCAGATAGAGGGAATTCGAAAAGTTATCTCCAAATCTCGAGACTTGATGGGATATAAAGCTGCAAGCATTAACTGCTACTTTCTCCATCTTCCCCACGTCTCGATTCGGTTCCCCAGGTAACTTCCCCTCTCCTCCTTTATTTTACTGCGTCTCTTTCTCTTTCTTTTTTTTTTTTTTGTTTTCGACACGCCATTGATCGCTCACGATTTCACAGAACTCTTGCTTCCTAAAAGATTTCGCTTAGTTCGATTTCTTTTTCCTATCTTTTCGATTTCCTTTACCTTTCCTTACCATGAATCGACCAAAGAAGGTTCTGGAGAGACTGAAATCTCCCCTTCTGGCGTTCGCATAATGAAGGTCAAGCAAGAAGTCGGTGAAAAGATGAAGAGAGATGAGAAGAAAAAGAAAGCTAAGGATTCGATTGCCGCGAGAGTTTCCAAACGAGTGAAGAGGAAAGATGGCTCCAGCGGGAGCGTCCCCTCTGGATCTCATTCGCCTTCTCTGCTGAAGGGTCAGGAGGTTGTTAAACTCATGGTCCAAGCCCACGGCCGGAAGGAGTTAGCCAGGGCTTGTAATCCCGACGAAACCCCCGAAATTGCTCCGAAGGGTTGGTTCTGCGTCCACGAGAAGTACATTTCCAAATGTCACCTTAGATTCCCACTTCCAACCCTTCTGTTAGATCTCCTTGACCACTACCAACTAGCCCTCTCCCAGCTTTGTCCTTCGGTTATCCGAGTTATAAACGGCTTTATCACTAGGTCCAAAGAGGAAGGGGTCGCCGTTGGTCTTACCGATTTGATGAGTCTCTTTACAATAAAGGAGAGCTCTTCTAAAGAAGGTGGTAGTGGAACTTATTATCTCCCTTGTCGTCCCAGATTGGGTATTTTCAAGTTCACAGGTAGTGATGATGACTGGCGGAAGAGGTATTTTTATGTCAAGATCGATCCTTCGACGGTTCTGATGAAAGGACTTTTCTAAGGTCCAAATCAAATGTTGTAGAATACAAGATGTCAATCCAATTCTAAGAGATTCTAATGGGAATGCAAGTTCATGCTTAATCTAAGTGCAATCAAGATGAGAGGATGATTATGAAACTAAGACAATATTAAAAATGCAATAAAAGATTGAACTTTCTTTCTCAATGAGGCAAGGGGGTTCTTGGGACAAGGGAACTGACTTTGGGTGATCAAGATTCAATCCAAGATGCTAACTTTTCAATAAATCTAAATCCTTATGCCTAGACAACAAAACTAAGCAAGCTCTATCCCTAGATGAATGCTTTTGCAATGATCACCCAAGAACACCAAATCCCTTTGGCTGTAATGATCAAAGCAAACATGGAGAATGAGTCTAATAGCAATCCTAGCTCCTTTGACAACTAATCCCTTAGGCAAAGCAAGCTAAAAGCATAGATGAGTTGGTTCAGGCATTTCATAGAACACCTTCTGGCATGAAATGCCTATAGCTCTATGTTTGAGAGGCCAACTCAAATATAGCATGAAGAACACCAAATCAATGCAAGGAAAGGATAGATCTAACACTAAACACCTTGGATCTACACTTAATCACCCTTAGTCTCCCAAGCCCATGAACCCTAGATAGATCTACTCACTAATAGCCATGGAAAACCTCAAAATCAATGATGATTCAAGGCTAAACATGATTAGAGAAGAAGATAATCTATTCAACACAAAAGAAATGAATAAAAAGGATCAAAGATCCAAACTTTCTTCAAGATCTTATTATGTCTTTGAAAGAAAAGAAGTTATGTTTCTTAATGAGATTACAAGAGTATTTATAGGTGGCTTGAAAGCCCTTAAAAACATAAGAGAAAAGTCCAAAAGGTCCTTGGTGCCACATGATTTTCACCAATCAGAAACCAAGGAAAGGAAGAAAGGGAACCACCCGGTCAGGCAGTGTGGACATGGCGGTGTGTGCTGGTCGGTGTGTGCTGGCGTCCTGAGACTGCAGCCGTGTGTTGGGGTCAAAACGGTTATCTCAAATCACGGCCAAAGATCCTTCCAACTCGAAGATTTCCGCACGAACGACACGGGGAAAGATCGAGCAACGGAAAACCCACGGACGGCAAGACGGCCTTACGCGGCGGCACCTCCACGCTGGCCGCCCACGCCGGGCACACGGACACGGCCGGTTTGGCGCCGGCGGCACTGGCCACGCTGGCCAGCCTGGCGCCGAATGCACGCTGGACGGCCATGGCGGGCGGCACCGCCACGCTGGCGGCCTGGCGCCGGTCCACGCCCTCGCCCTGGTCTCGTCCCATCGCGTTCGGTCTGATCTCATCTTAGCTTGTTCGGATCAACCCTCGTGAGTTTGGTACAATTAGGCTACGGAATAAACATCTTTCGATTCGGTTGGAATCATCCTCGATGTTTTACGATGGAACTGGAGGGATTGGATTTCGTAGAAGATATCGATAAAACAAAGATCGATTAACTTGAACATCGATCCTTTAAGCTATACGGTTTATTCGAGAAAGATCATCTTTCCGAAATCGATAAAACGTTTAACGACTTAAGACAAGTCCACGACTTACTTACGATTTTTCAGAATTCAGGCCCAATCAGGCTATGACGGTTTATCCGATTTCCAAACGTCGGATAAACATCAAGTCATCGAAGATAGCGGAAAACTCGAGGATGATTACGAAGACCGACGAAAATGGAACATTTCCTGAAGAGATAAGCTTGGGCCCGGCGAGGCCCATCATCCTAAGGCAAACCGACCTAGGAGTGGGTATATAAGGAGAGCAGAGGAGAAGAGGATCCCAAAATCCGAGAATTAGACTTAGAGCATCCTGCTAGCTTAAGAACTAGGGTTTAGGTGGTTAGACTAGCGAGCAAGGCTTAGGACGTTTGGCTGCCTGCAACTCTATCTTTTCTTTAAATCGCAAATCTTTGTCTTCGGAGAATCCTTGTACTCGCTTCTCTTATCTAATAAAACGCCTTCGGGCAAATATTTCAATTCCCATTTTTGTCTTCTGTTTACTTTATCGATTTCGTGGCAACGAGAATCCGGACCTTCAAGGAAAGTCGGGTTTACTTGGCTTTCCTCCCAATCTTACTTATCAGAAATTGACGGTGTGAATTTCGGTTCCTACGTTTGGTGCTAGAAGGGGGGACGGATTCTCTAACTCGAAAACCACCGATCGATCGGTTCAGTATGACTTCTTCGTCAGCCCGCAACATGGTATCTTCGAGGATCGAGCAACGCCCGCACGGCCAAACCTCACAACGATCTCCTCGTAATAGTACTCACGATCCAGGATATTGACGTAGCAAGGGTATTAGTCGACACCGATGCTCGGCTAATATTATCTACAAAAGCACCCTCGAGGATGGGCGTCGATCTAAGCATCCTTACAGATGACCCCAGCCCAGTATTCGACTCTCGAGAAATTATGACCCTCGGCTCGACTAACCTCTTAGTCAAAGCCGGAGCCGCCAAAACACGGAATTCCTGGTGATCGATGGTCCAACATCCTACAATGCGATAGTTGGAACTCCCGGCTAAACTCCATGAGAGCGATCCCATCAACATTCCACCTATGCCTCAAGTTCCCGATGCCTTCGGTCAAACAATACATGGTAGTCACGGAGCAGCCGATCTACCTCGCTACCAACTAAACGGAAAACTCCAAATCGACCCCTCGAAAAGCAACGATTCACGACCGCCAGAAACCTTCGAAGTCCCAAAGATGAGGCCCTGGAAGGAAGCTGAACCAACCTGCAAACCAGTGGTCTCAATTTGCTCGACGATTCTTTCCCGAACGGTGGTCGAGATCGAGCTAACCTCCGCGAACCAATAAAGCAGAGCTCATCGCATGCCTCAAAAGAACCTCAGTACGCTCGCTTGGCCATGGGATATGCTGGGAATCAACATTAGCGTAATATGTCACTTAACTTAACATCGACCCAACTCACAAACCCGTAAAACAAAAGAGACGAAAGCTGGGACCTGAAGCGCCATCCGAGTCAACAGGAAGTCGAAGACTCCTCAAAGTAGGATCGATAACAGAAGTTAGGTATCCAGATTGGCTCGCAAACCCTGTCGTGGTAAAAGAAGAACGGCAAATGGCGAAGTCAGGTTCGACTTCACGATCTGAATAAAGCCTGTCCAAAGACTGCTTCCCGCTTCCTCGCACATCGACCGACTGGTCAAAGCAACCGAAACAAGCTTCTGTCATTCATGGACGCTTTTCCGGTTACAATCAGATCATGATGAATCCCGACGCATCGCTGAAAGACTGCTTCATCACCGATCTGAACGATGCTAATAAGGTAATGCCCTTCGGTCTTAAAAAACGGGTGCAACGATCAGCGATTCGCCAACAGAATGTTTGCTGAGCAACTGAAAAACTATGGAGGTCTACATCGATGATATGCTCGTAAAATCTCTTGATGAACACGCATCATGTAGCCCACCAGAGGAATGTTTTGCACGACTCAACCAGCATAACATGAAACTCAACCCGCGAAATGTAGATTCGCGGTGGCATCGGAGAATTCCTTGGGTACCTCGTAACGATCGCGAATCGAGGCCAACCCTAAACAAATCGACGACTGATAGAGATGGCCTCCCGAACCAAGCAAGAAGTTCAGAGGCTAACCGAAGAGTCGCGGCTTTGAACCGTTTCATCTCGCTCCACGGACAAGTGCCTACCGCTTTACTGAAACATTGAAGGGAAACAAGAAGTTCGAATGGTCCGAGCAATGTGAAAAGCTTTCCAACAGTTGAAACAACACCTGGCCACTCCACCAGTCCTCGAAAACTAGTGGAAGGTGAACCTCTTTTCCTCTATATCGCAGTTTCCGCGAACGGCAGTCAGTGGCGCCTTGATACGGAAGAACGCTGCTAACAAAAGCCAATCTTTTACGTAAGCAAGACGTTACTGGATGAAACTCGATACCCGCTAATGGAAAATTAGCATTCATCCTCAAAAGAAAACTAAGACCATATTTCCAGTCTCATACTATAGTGGTTCTCACCGCCCTCCCGGCGGATAATCCTGCATAGTCTGAGTCAATCCGGTAGGCTCGCAAAATGGGCAATCGAACTTAGTGATTACGACGTAATATCGCCCAAGGACGTGCAAAGTCCCAAGTACTTCGGATTTCTTGGTAGAGTTACCCACTAGAAGCATGACTAACGAGGAACCAAACTCAACTTGGGTCCTCCACGTCGACGGATCTTCATCCAAACAAGGATCCGAATCGAATACGACTCACCTCTCCTAACGGGAAATCCTAGAACAATTCGATTGGCTTTTCATGCTTCAAAAATGAGGCAGAATCGGCACTCATCGCAGGCTTCGGCTGGCCCATGGGTTAAAATCCGTAATATTCTACCGCGACTTCGCTAGTCGCCAATCAATACAGCGGAGAATATGAGGCAGAGCGAAAGGATGGACGATATCTAAACTTCGTCCAAGAACTGGCTCGAAATTTCGACCAGTTCGCCCTGACCAGAATTCCTCGCCGGAAAAGCTCCGCCGACGCTTGGCTGCCCTCGCCTCAAGCTCAGATCCAGGGCTCCAAAGAGTAATCCCGGTCGATTCATCGAGCATCCAAGCATCGGACCACCAGTGTCGTCAATCTAATCGGAGACGAGATTGAAGATGCGGAAGAAGTCGAGGATCAACCGAAGCGGATGAACCCGACCGAGTATGGTTCGACAGCCCTGGTTAGAACCAACCGAGCCTATATCGAATGGAACCTTACCCCCAAAAATGGCTGCTCAGAAGTGAAAACCTGCCGCACGGCGTACCGATAGAGGAGAAATTTATAAGTGGTGTTTCTCTGGTCCTCTCATGGCATGCTAAGGGAAAGAGCTAAGAATCATGAAGGAGGTCCATTTCGATCGTATGGAAATCATTCTGGCGGAAGATCTCTCAGGTCAAAATCAAACGCCACGGTTATTATTGGCCAACCATGGTAAAGATTGCAGAATTTGTTCGAAGTGCGTGAAATGCCAAAGACATGCTCCAACAATCCATCAACCCGCTGGAGATCCTCTCAATCTCGTCCCCTATCCTTTCATGCGATGGTCCATGGACATCGTCGGACCTATGCACCCATCAAAACAAAAGCGCTTCCTCCTAGTCCTACGGATTTCTTTTCCAAATGGGTAGAAGCAGTCCTACGCAAGTATCAAAGATGCACAAGTGGAGAACTTCGCCGGAAACATATCATAACTAGACATGGGGTCCCGACAAATCGAACAGATAATGGATCTCAATTTATCTCTACTCGATTCAAGCATTCTGCGAAAATGGAAAATATGACTTACAAAGTCAACTCCCAGATATCCGCAATGCAACGGACAGGCAGAAACCATCAACAAAACCGCCCTTGACGGACTCAAGAAACGCTTAGACGCCAAGAAGGGCTGGGCGCGAGATCGGGCTTTGGTCGCATCGCGACAACCCCAAGACGGGCTACGGGTGAAACTCGATTTTCTACCGCTTACGAACGGAATGTATAATCCCCGGAAGTAGAATTTCCGGAGTACGGAAAAGATTCCTCCCCGAAGAGAGGATCTAAACGACGCTATGATGCTGGACAATCTCGATCTCATCAATGAACGCCGACCAGGCACTCATTCAATCCAGAATTACCAGCACGCCGCAGCAAGGTACTACAACTCAAATGTACTTCATCGCGAGGTTCAAAGAAGGCGATTTAGTTTACGCAAAGTCTTCCAAAACACTGCCGAAGCGAAACGCAGGAAAACTGGAGCAAACCGAGGGACCGTACAAAGTCATAAAAGTAGTCCGACCAGGCTCATACCAAATCATGCAAGACGCCAAAATCGAGAACTTGAATGCGATGCACTCCAAAAAATACTACCACTAAACGATAAACGTGGTACAAAAGAACTACGAGATGGCTTGATCCCTAGAGTAACTCACGCCGGGCGGTTCAGCTATCCCCAATTTAAAAGGGAGAGGGTAACGATATCAGATATACTCCACAAATTTCGAAGACTCTAAAATTTTCGAAACTTTTCACGACTTTTCAAAATCAGCCGAAACGGCCACAACAACGGATCTAGTATCCACTAAGCGATTATCACATCCAAAAACAAATCCCGGATGGCCAACACTTCACGAAGCACTGTGAATGTAGACGCTTCACTTGGTCAAACTTACGCGACCCCTTGGTCCCGCGTCCAAAACGGAAACAAACAGCTTGCGGCAAAGACATCCCCAAAGCCCGCAAGCCGCTTCAACACGAGATGCGGCATAAGGAAAAATCAACCTTCAGCACTGCGAGACGTCGCTAACGCTTGAAGGACATTCTTTTCCGCAAAACATTGCAGACGAAATCTTCGTCTCTGAACATACAAACGCACCTCAAAACGGTATCATTTCGTTGTTGCTGATCACAACAAACGAACTCTAACGTCCTAAACGGACAAATACGCCTTCAAGGTAGGCTCTCTTACATCCGACAAGGATAAACATAGCGCCAGCTATACAAGAAATCCAAAATTTTGGTCTAGCTCTTCAGAAGGAAGTAGCTCGACTCACAAACAAATCATATAAGCCGACAACAATTGATTTTAAACGGTAATGCCAGGTTAAAATCGCAAAACAAAAACGAAGCCGATTTGTCATCGCAAAGCCTCAGTCCGAGTAAACCTAGGTCTTGCCCTAAACCCAGCCACGCTGGATCTTGACATCTCACAGACATAGTATGGTATACGAGATCCAAAATTTGTCTCTTCACTTAAGTTTATTCGCTTCACGAAGCCAGAATCGGAAACCGCGAAAATCTTCGCTTTATGCATAATAGGTACGGTGATCATCGGGAACTAGGAATGAGACGACAACTCACACCCTCTTTCTCATACTTCAAAAAAACTGAAGTTCATAAATAATCGAAAACGTTTCATAGATTAAGATCGAAATTCAAACAAAACCCAAAAAGGGGCAGATTCGCCACCAACGGCCAGTCCCGGTAAATACATCATGGCCTCTTAACGGCAAACACATAAAAAACGAAATCCCAGAAGGGATTGATAAACGTAGCCTCCCAGGAGCCGCCATCTTCATCCTCATTCACGCATGTGACAGCCCTCACTCGTGATCGCCACTACCCTCCTCGTCCGCCAATCTCGCAATCTCTTCCGCGGCGCCTCCTGATCTTCTGAGTTTCTATACTATTAAAGTATTGCTTCACGGGCTGCTGGCAGGATCGAATCGAATCTCCCTCGGTCGCTTCACTCTCCTTTACAGATCGATAATCTAGCTTCCTCCAAGTCTAAAGATCGGCCCCGTTCTCGGCAACTCGAGCTCATTCAAACTCCCCGATCCCTCGCTAGCCAAGTCCCTCTTGCGGATGGCTATCAAGGACTCAAACAGGATGGCCATCCTCGCCAGAGCGACCAAAGAAGTTGTCGCTGGCACCGCAACCTCCGAGGATCTACGGCGCTCATCCTCGTGAGCCTGAACCTTCTCCTGAAGATGGCGGACCGAGGATTTATTCTCTCTTCTTCACCTTGAGTAACTAACTCGCAAGTCTTAAGGTCGCTTCAAGATCGCTGATACTGAACCTCAAGCTGGGACGTCTCGGCAGCATGGGTGTCCTCGATACCAGTAATGCAGCCTTAGTGCGCTTCAGCTTTCCTGCGACGACTCCAGTTACCGATGAGCGAATGACTTCCGACCCAAGACTCGCCGCATTCCGTCAATCAGCGATACAAACTGCCCGCAAAAAAGGAAGGAGTAAGTATCATCGTAAAAGAAAACGGTGCAAATTGCGGACAAATTAAAATCGAACCTGGAACGATGACGCCAACGCTCAGAGTTCGCCTCGCCGCTCTTCCGCTTCTTTTCGATCCGACGCCAGCCCTTGCCCTTCCTTGGCAACGGCATGCACCAGCCGCTGGCAGTCCCCGACGAGTTCCTCACGGGAGAGATTCTATCGCGGCCCTCTTCCGGAGATCACGATCGGAGCAGTCGTAGAACCCGATGGATGGATCTGAACATCAAGAGTCTGTTCAGGAACAATAACCCCTTCTGTAGGAAGGGCATCGGATGGGACTGGGCTGGGAACCGGCGAGCAGGCAAAGGAGTTGGAGCCGCGGAAGGAACATCGGGCGCCCTCGCCCGCTTTGAGCCTTCGCAGCACTACGGGATAGCTTAGCCTTGAAAGAATCAAACCCATCAATCAGGGAAGGAGTAGCCTCCTGAATGGCCTGAACGGTCGGAGCTTGACTGGCGGAACCGACGGAGTTTACGGCCTCGTCATCTCAACATCAGAATCATTCTTTTCAACTTGGGATGAAGACATTTTCTTTCGAGAGAAGAGAGAATTTGAAGATGTGAAGAATGAGAAGGAAGGCTGGCTATTAATAAGAAAAAAGGGGTGATGACACAGGTTTCTCGCGGAAAAATCCTTAGTCAAAATTTCGATTTTCAAAAAATTCAAATCACTCAAGAAAATCGCCTCCGATCTTACGAAATGGGGCTAACTGTTGGTCAAAACGGTTATCTCGAAATCTACTGCCAAAGATCCTTCCAAACTTGAAGATTTCCCCGCGATGAACGACTAATGGGAAAGATCGAGTAAACGAAAACCCATTGACGGTAGAAGACTGCCAAGGCCGGGCGGCACCCTGGCCTGGCGCCGGCATTTCGCCTGTACCGGGCGGCACTTGCCTGGCGCCGGGCGGCACTGGCCTACCGGCACTGCCACTGGCCTGGCGCATGTTCCCCGCCAGCGCGGCACACGGACGCGGGCCAGTTGGCGCCGCGGCACCTCGCCTGGCGCCGGCGTACTCGCCTGCTTCGGCGCATCGCCACGCTGATCGCTTACGCCGCTGATCTGCACGCGAGCGCCATGCCGCGCACCGGCCACGCTGGACGCACTGGCGCCGGGCGGCACCGCTGCTCACGACGGCACGCTGGACGCTCGGCGCCTGGCCGGCACTCGCCTGCCGCAGCGATCGCCACGCTGGCGCCTGATGGCGCACCCTGGCCTGGCGCTGGTCCACGGCCCCGCCCGGTCTCGGTCCCATCGTGCTCGGTCTGATCTCATCTTAGCTTGTTCGATCAACCCTCGTGAGTTTGGTACAATCAAGGCTACGGAATAAACATCTTCGATTCGGTTGGAATCATCCTCGATGTTTTACGATGGAAACTGGAGGGATTGGATTTCTCGTAGAAGATATCGATAAAACTAAGATCGATTAACTTGAACATCGATCCTTTAAATAATCCGGTTTATTCTCCGAGAAAGATCATCTTCCAGAAATCGAAAAATGTTTAACGACTTAAGAAGTCCAGACTTACTTACGATTTTCAGAATTCAGGCCCAATCAGGCTATGACGGTTTATCCGATTTCAAGCGCCGGATAAACATCAAGTCATCAAAGATAGCGAAAACTCGAGGATGATTACGAAGACCGACGAAAATGGAACATTTCCTGAAGAGATAAGCTTGGCCGGCACAGCCCATCATCCTAAGGCAAACCGACCTAAGAGGGTATATAAGGAGAGCAAGAGCGAGGAGAAGAGGATCCCGAAAATCCGAGAATTAGACTTGAAGCATCCTGCTAGCTTAGAAGAACTAGGGTTTAGGTGGTTAGACTAGCGAGCAAGGCTTAGGACGTTTGGCTGCCTGCAACTCTATCTTTTCTTTAAATCGCAAATCTCTTTGTCTTTCGGAGAATCCTTGTACTCGCTCTTATCTAATAAAACGCCGGGCAAATATTTCAATTCCCATTTTTTGTCTTCTGTTTACTTTATCGATTTCGTGTGGCAACGAGAGAACTCGGACCTTCAAGGAAAGTCGGGTTTACTTGGCTTTCCTCCGCAATCTTACTTATCAGAAATTGACGGTGTGAATTTCGGTTCCCACACCGTGCGGGTAGAAGGAGTCGGGTAGGTGCTGTCCGGGTGTCTTCATGCGCGGCTTCATCGTCCGGGTGGTACTGGCGCAGGTCTGGCGCCCAGCAGCATCAGGACGCGCGGGTGGAAGCAGCCGGGTAGTCCTGTCCGGTCGCCTCATAAGCGGGTACATTCCTCGGGTGGTACTGGCCGGGTGTGCAAGCTGGTACGCGGGCAGGAACGGACGGGTGTGCAAGGCCGGTACGCGGGTAGGAACGGACGGGTATGCAAGGCCGTCCCATCGATCCGTGCGGGTGCCTCTGCCCGGGTGCTTCCAGGCCGCGTGTATTCTATGCTTCCAGCACAATCAGGACGTGCGGGTGCTTGTCCCCGGGTCGTCCTGGCCGCGTCCTGAGCTCGTCCAGGCTTGGTTTGATGGTCGGCCTCGGGTATGCTCACCCGGGTGGAATTGATATGCCCTCAGTGTTTTGATCATAACTCCTCGAATATGGCTCCAAATGACTTGAAACCACTTCCCTTGGAAAGCTAACTCAAAATGATGTATCTCCAACAAATCTTAGCATCAGAAGATACTTCTAAGGCCTCTGTCCATGTTCATCTTTAACCCTTCTTTTTCATCACAAAACTCCCAAACATCTTCAATATCTCCAAAGTGTGCTCCAGCACCTAATAGGGACTTATGAATGCAAAATGAGCCTAAAGATGCCTAATGCCTAATCTAAATGAGCAAAAATGCACAAGATATGATATCTAAAAACATGTAAATATGCAAGACATCAACTCCCCCACACTAGACCTTTGCTTGTCCTCAAGTAAACTTTTCAAGCACAAGGGGGATGGATGGATGCAAGGATGGGAACAAAGCCAAAGGAAACACTCATAGCACTCAACCTGACATCCTAAAGAAACATAGCAAATAGCATGAGCAAACTCTCTTATTATTCTCTAGCTTCACAAGGCCTATCAATTACTCTTATGACTCTACACAAGATGCAATGCCTATCAACCAACATGTTCTCTTAACCAGCCCTCACATTGATTCACACACACACACAAGGTGAAGTCTCACAAATGGGCACATGATCTCAATCATTTGGCTAGGTGATCAAATGGTCTAATAAGGATGAAGAGGAGTGTTCAATGCATCATTTCAAGGTGGCAATCACTCAAAAATCAAGGAGCTTGATCATTATGCAAAATTTATCTAAGACTAGGAGCAATTCATGCATACATGGATCCATCCTCATCACTCATTCCTAAATGATTACAAGATCTACAATTTCCTAACCCAAAATGATTCACAAATGAACATTTTCTCTCATGATTCAACCTCTAAGGACCTCTATTCACTTTTTCTTCCCCACTTATGAATTCTTTTTTTTTTTCTTTTCTTTTTTTTTTTTTTTTTTTTTTTTTATATATACATGAGGAAAGGTCAAAACTTCAATCAAGAGTTTTTCATTTTTTCATTTCTAGGTCCCTAGGGTTTTTTTCTTTCTCAAAACTTTATTTGTTCATCAATCTCAACATTGTCATATCCCCAAACCCAAAATGTAAACCATTAGGTAACAAACACTTCACTCACCATCCTAGAAGCTAGCTCAAATGATGACCCTATGCTAGCAAGAGATGAGAACAAATCCATGTCCCTCCCAATACTCTCAAGATTTTGCACATGACAAGCTATCAAAAGAGGCCTCCCTCAAGCAAATCAATGTAGGCTTCAAAGAATGGATAGGGTTCAAGGTTATGGAAGTGCCATTTGGGTTAACAAAGAGTGGTACAATGGGAAAAGATAACCCAAACGTGTATGAGATCCATGACTAAGTATGCAAATGCCCATATGCAAGAGAGATTAAGTTCATTCAAGTCCAAGTTCAGGATGGAGCTGGTCTTAAGAACAATGCCAATATCAAGCAAGCAAGCAAGTTTCAAGAAGGGTTTTCAAGGCTCAAAGCATGCAAGCTTTTCAAAAGGTGCTCAAGCTTACTGATATGCTTAACTAGGGTGTCAAATTCAGTGCAAACGAGTATTCTTTAAAAGGCAATGCTCCATGTGCAAGTGAATGCAACCTATATGCTCTAGACACAATCTTAAGGATGCAAGTGATGCAATCTACATGATTCAAAAATTTAAATTTTTTTGGATTTTCTATGCACTTATGAATGTACAATGCAATGCATGAGACTCAAAATGACAAAGAAAACATGATCAAATATCTGGTACCTCCCCCACACTTAAATCACAGTCTGTGTGAGTAGAGAAGGAGATACCCCAACAAGATAAAAGTAAATGTATATACAAGAAGGGTTGGAGTGATACCACACAAGGAGATTTGGGCATGGTGCTTGTGTCATGACTAGAAGCTGGCTTTGTTCATAGCAACTAGAGGAGGCTGCTACATGGATCATGGGGCTCAAGTGGTTCACCACCATTCTTCTCTCCTCTAGTGCTTGGCTCAACCTGAAAATCTTGACCACTTTTATTAAAAACTTAAAAGAGAATTGAAATTTCAAAACTATGTACAAGGATAACCATGGGACTTCCTCCCAAGTGAGCTTGTTTGAGTCACTTAGCTTGACTACCTTGTCTCTTGAACTAGTGAGAAGGAGGATCCTTCCCACCTTCAAGTGTGATGGTGAGGACCTGAGAGAGAAGCTCTTGAAGCTTGATTGGGTCATCTTGGAGCTGAGGAGTGATGATGGCTCTAGCACTTGAGAATGGTGTGGACCTGCCCTTATGCTTGATCTTGTACTCAATGGCTCCATCCTTGAGCTTCTTTGGATGGAGAGAGTGTGTGAGAGCAAATCAAGAGGTGGAGGATGAGGCTCTTTCACTATCTTCTTCTTGCCATGAGTGGCCTTTGAGGCTCCACCCATCCCTCTCTTTAGCACTTTCCAAGTGCTCAACACACAACTCCTTAGAACACTCTCCATCAAGACCTTCTTTCTTACCAACAACCTCTTCATCTTTGGGCTTCTCAACAGCTTGTGCATCACAAGTGATTGTCCCACAATAGTCTGATTCCAGTGGAGGCTGGAGAGGATAGGAGACAGCTTTGTTGACATGCATGAGAGTGACCTTCTTGTTGGGAAAGTCAATGCAAGCTCCAACTGTTGTGAGGAAAGGAGTGCCAAGGATCAAAGGGACTCTCTCTTCAGATTCCATCTTCAAAACAGTGAGGTCAATAGGTATGGTGCAGGATCCAATCTTCAAGGGAAAGCCCTTTATTATGCCAAGTGGGTAGTAGAAGATGAATCCCCAAAGGTGAGAGGAGGAGTATCTGTTTCCATGCTTTCAATCCCAATACTCTGCACCATATCCAATGAGATGACATTCACACTGGCTCCACTATCAACAAGAGCATCATCCATAGTTAGTTTACCAAGAGAGCAAGACAAGTTGAACTTCCCTTGAGACTCAAGCTTAGGGAGAGACTTTGGAGGGGTTGGTGGATCAATCTTCAGAAGTGAGATGTCCAAAAGTTCAGCCACTTCAGCTTGGTGGGTAAGAATGTCCTTTATGAGCATCATTTGGACATGAGCAGCCTGCATATTGGTGATCTATGGAAGCTTGACTCCAATATTGCTGAGGTCTTTTCTGAACTTGGAGACTACTTTTTTCTGAGCTTTGGTGAGGAACCTTTGAGGAAAGGGAGCTTATCATAGGGTGATAGCTCAATCTCATTGTCCTCTTCCTTCACATCTTTCAGCTTGAGGGTAGCACTCTTCTCAACTTGTGTCTCAACTGTAGGCTCATCAATCTTCAGAATCTTTCCTTGAACCTTCTTATCAGCTCTCTTCATAACTCTAGCTTCAGCTGTGGCCACAACCAGACTCTTATCATGTTCAATCTGATTTCCAAGCACTAGCCTCTCAATCTCATCAACATCATTCTTATGATCACTCAATGCAATCCTTGAAGAAGTGGAGAGGATAACATTGCAAGTCTCCTTAGGGTTCTTCTCTGGTTTTCCTGGTAGAGATCCCATTGGGCTCTTGGAGGATGAAGACATTGAGGCAACTTGGCTCTCCAAAGCTTTGAGGTGGGAGGCAAGTTGCATGTACTTGTTGTTGAGATCAGAATAAGTTCCATCAATCTTGGCATGGATGTTCTTGAACTCATCACAAATGTTCTTAGCATTTCTTTCTTGAGCTTCTAAGAGTTGCTTGAACATGGAATCCATTTTTGAGCTTGGAGCTTGGGAAGAACTTCCTTGAGGCTGAGATGACTGATTTGTTTGGTAGCCTCCTTGTTGATTGTTGTAGTGAGGTCTTGGCTGATAGTTGTTTTGGTATTGGAAGTTTGGCTCCTTTCTATACCATGTGCCATTAGCATTGATGAAGCACAACTCCTCCTGGCCTTCTAAACCATCAACCTCATTAATTGTAGGAGGAACCTCTTGACTAGGAGCACCCACAAAATTCATCTGTTCTTGTTTAGCTTGGGTGGAGAGAAGCAAATCTAGCTTGTCTTGCAAGGTCTTGATTTCCTTCCTTGTGTGCTGGTCATCACTTCTATTGGCTCTATCATGCTCCTCACTATAAACTGAGTCACTCTTGGCCATGTTCTCTACTAGTTCTTCAGCATCCTCTTCAGTTCTTCCCAAGAAGAAACCATTGCTAGCAGTATCAAGCCTATTTCTGCATTGTGGAAGAGCTCCTCTATAAAGGTGCTAAGCAAGCTCTCTTTGGTGAAGCCATGATGTGGACACTGAGACCAATAGCCCTTGAACCTCTCCCATGCTTCACTGAAGCTCTCAAGATTCTTTTGTTGAAAACCAGAGATTTCATTTCTGATCTTACCTGTCCTTGAGGAAGAGAAGAACTTCTCTAGGAATACCCTCTTGCAATCATTCCAAGTGATGATAGAGTCACTTGGAAGAGCCTTCTCCCACTGATGAGCTTTGTCTCCTAGAGAAAGGAAACAGCCTGAGTTTAAAAGCATCTTCAGAGACTCCATTGGTCTTGGACAAACCACAATACTTGTCAAATTGATCCAAGTGATCTAGTGGATCCTCTACAGCCAAGCCATGAAACTTGTTGTGCTCTATCACATTGAGAAGCCCTGATTTGATCTCAAAGTTGTTGTTCTCCACAGCTGGTGCTCTGATTCCCAACCTATGACCATGAATGTGAGGTTGGTCATAGGCTCCAATGGCTCTTGTTTGGCGTGGTTGGTGATGTGGCTGGCGTGGTGGTATAGGATTGTCAGCTCTTGGACCATTGCCCCCTAGGACATCACCATCTTGATGCTGATTCTCCATCTCAAACCCCAACCATTGAAGATGAGCCTGTTTCTCTATTTCTCTTCTTTGTCTAGCTATCTCCCTCTCAAGTGCAGCAATCTCTTCAACAGTAGGAACCAAGTTGGATGACCCTCTGCTTCTTGTGATCATACACCTGAAAGTCAAAGATAGAAGAGGCAAGAACCAATATCACAAGATAAAAAAAAATGACTCAGTCTCAAGCAAATGACTAAATCCCAATGTCAAAATCAACTTAGAACTTGCAAGGCGCCAATTTGATGAAAGGACTTTTCTAAGGTCCAAATCAAATGTTGTAGAATACAAGATGTCAATCCAATTCTAAGAGATTCTAATGCAAAGGGAATGCAATTTCATGCTTAATCTAAGTGCAATCAAGATGAGAGGATGATTATGAAACTAAGACAATATTAAAATGCAATAAAAGATTGAACTTTCTTTCTCAATGAGGCAAGGGGTTCTTGGGACAAGGAACTGACTTTGGGTGATCAAGATTCAATCCAAGATGCTAACTTTTCAATCAATCTTAATCCTTATGCCTAGACAACAAAACTAAGCAAGCTCTATCCCTAGATGAATGCTCTTTTGCAATGATCACCGAGTACACCAAATCCCTTTGGCTGTAATGATCAAAGCAAACATGGAGAATGAGTCTAATAGCAATCCTAGATCCTTTGACAACTAATCCCTTAGGCAAAGCAAGCTAAAAGCATAGATGAGTTGGTTCAGGCATTTCATAGAACACCTTCCGGGCATGAAATGCCTATAGCTCTATGTTTGAGAGGCCAACTCAAATATAGCATGAAGAACACCAAATCAATGCAAGGAAAGGATAGATCTAACACTAAACACCTTGGATCTACACTTAATCACCCTTAGTCTCCCAAGCCCATGAACCCTAGATAGATCTACTCACTAATAGCCATGGAAAACCTCAAAATCAATGATTATTCAAGGCTAAACATGATTAGAGAAGAAGATAATCTATTCAACACAAAAGAAATGAATAAAAAGGATCAAAGATCCAAACTTTCTTCAAGATCTTATTATGTCTTTGAGAGAAAAGAAGTTATGTTTCTTAATGAGATTACAAGAGTATTTATAGGTGGCTTGAAAGCCCTTAAAAACATAAGAGAAAAGTCCAAAAGGTCCTTGGTGCCACATGATTTTCACCAATCAGAAACCAAGGAAAGGAAGAAAGGAACCACCCGGTCAGGCAGTGTGGACATGGCCGGGTGTGTGCGGTGTGTGCTGGCGTCCTGAGACTGCAGCCGCGGGTAGAAGGAGTCGGGTAGGTGCTGTTCGGGTGTCTTCATGCGCGGCTTCATCGGTGTAGTACACTGCACAACAAACACATTTATCCATGTGTACCCTTTCGAATTTGTACAATTCTGATGAACACCTCCCCAAAAAATTAAGCAGTACATACATACTTCTACTATACATCAATGCACACTGACACTTCTACACTTTGGCCCAATTACGCCCAAACAAATACAAACCTTAAAATAAACGTCGCCGCTTATGTTCCAGCAGTCTTAGCCCCTCTTTACACCATCAACCAGGATTTACAATTAGGGTTAACAATCACACTAACAAGATAAAAAAACTCCTCAGCCGATCCGTCATGGGAGACAGTCATACGGGATCCCAGACCCACTCAGGTTATAGCCTCTTCTCCCCACCTCACTCCAAATACCCAGACCCACCATGGACGACTCTTCCACTTCTACCCCTACGTTGACGAGGTGCGTTCCAATTCAAAACTTTCAGTAACAAAATGGATCCCCACAAATATTGATTCTAGAAGGTTATTTAAACCTGTTACTGGAAACACTAGTTCTTTAAAATAGAGTAGACAAATGATTACTTTGTTTATATACGAACAATCGCCACACCCTCTTAAACTCGGCTGACGAATCCATGGTCGACTCAATTGAAGAATTAAACGATGGTTTTGATGAGTTAGCACTTAAGGCCCACCCCGAGGTTGCTAAGGACAGTCAGACCCACAACAAGCTCACCATAGGCGGCAAAGTGTTGAGGCGTAAGGACTGGAGCTTCTCTTTCGGGACCCTTGCTGGACACGTAAACAAACAACGCCTTCCGGACGTCCAAAGGAGGAGAGCCGTCCGCCTACAGGCAAAATCCCGGTAACGCATCCTCTCTCAACTTTTAACAATTATATGGTCAATCCTTTGCTATGCATAACTCCAGTTTTACATTGTCAACAGCCTGCAAAGAAAGCCAAAACCGTTCTGAAAAATTGTGCTCCCTGTGGTGGAACCGGGCACAACCGGGCTCGCTGTGTTTAAGGGCTTTCTCATTCTCGGATGTTGTGAACTTTTCAGACATGTATTTTGCCTGTTTCAATGTGGTCACACTAAACACTCTATGGGATAAACCATTGCCCAAGTGACATTGGTTAATCCTATATGTAAGGGCTATTTCGTTTTTCGGATGTTCTGAACTTTCCCAACTTGAATTTTCCCTCTTTCAATGGTTAATCCTACTATCATAATCTATCATTTCAGATCATTTACACAGCCGATTCAACGTAATGCTTATTCATTCTCAAATCCAGTACATATGATTTTGCAAACTACATTAATCCATGGTGTTATCATTGACTGTACAAGCGTACAATGCATGTTCTATATCCACCGTACACTAGTTTAAATGTACTTCGTCAGTCAACATTTAAGCCCAAATTATAAAATTAACAGGCCCAACATAAAAAGTCTTTAACTAAACGGTGTACTTTTATGTAGAGGTCTTCTCCCCTCTTTACACAATCATCGAGGAAGATTTACAATTAGGGTTCAACCAAGAGCTTTCACTACAGAGATATCCTCATCAGATCAGCCATGGCAGCCAGCCAAAGGGGATTCCCTACCAACTGTAGATGTGGAGCACAAATTATCCGCTACCTCACTTCGAAAACTAAGACCAACCCTGGTCGACTCTTCCATAGCTGCCCCTACGGTGACGAGGTACGTTCCCAATCAAAAAAACATCTTCCCAAAAACGAAACCCCACAAATTATTCATGTGGCACCAATGGTCGACACTGCACATAGTAATTTAGAATTTGGTATGTGTGCATTCCAACCAATAATTCTAACTTATCCAACCGAACTCACCTGTGGTTTTAAAGTTAAATTTTAACTTACATTGTTCACACCAACTCAACCTCGTCCCCCTGATCATCAAACCCTTTTACCAACTGCTTCTAATAGTCAAAAATTAATATCAACAAGGTCAATGTGATAAACTTACAATTGATTCCGTCACATAGTACGTCTGGCTAGTCGTGGCCCGGTATAGCACGTTTCCATGTAGGCCACTCACTCCTTTTTCCACCCACTGGAGAGGTGCCCCATCCCCTTTTGCTAATGGTACAAGAACAGGTGGTTCTTCGTCGACGGAACTGACGTCTTCCTTTGCTGAATCATCCGTCTCAGGTACCTCATCAATAGGAGCCGAGGTACTAGGAATACAATCAGTCTCCTTCTCAATCCCACCTCCGTCTACATGTCCAGCATTTACATCATCATCCAACTCTTTCCCTAAAGATCGTTCGTACCCTCGTTCACATCTTCCTTTCCCAGGCAATCATCATCATTAGCCCTCTCAGAGGCTCCCTTATCTGACCCGTCACCTTCATCATCACTATCATCCTCCTTTCGCTCTTCAGAACTACCATCATCGGGCCGTCATCTTGTTCTTCCTCATCCTCATCAGACAGGTCATCCTTCATCCCCATGGACATCTTCTTCTTCTTCTTCTTCTTCTTCTTCTTCTTCTTCTTCTTCTTCTTCTTCTTCTTCTTCTTCTTCTTCTTCTTCTTCTTCTTCAAGATCGCATCAACCAGAAAATCCTTCCAGGTGTCAACCCCACCTTCCTGCGCCGACAACTTCCTTCTCAACCAGGCCACAGTCTTCTCCAATGCTTGAACCCTGAGAAGTAACCCCGTCATTCTCATTATCAACCAAAGAAGGCTTCCTGAAATAAGCGATCAGCCTCCTCTGCTTCAAAGCATGACCTGCCACAGCTCCTGTTCTAGACGCACCAGCCTGGCGCCTCTTCCTCACTTTAGCGTCCTGGTTGTACAACACCTCTTGGGTCACCACCTCCAGGAAGTCTTATTGTACTTATGTCCAGCAGTTATGCGCGCAACCATGTACGAAATCGTCCTGTCATCTATCTCGTCGTCCCAAACACCCCATCCTTCTGGCGCGTCAACAGGTTCCTCCATCATGGGCTGCACCATTAACTAACAAAATAGAAAAAAACGTGTCAATCACAAATAGAATTTCAAGTACAGCTGTACCTCCTAGCATACAAAACCTAACATATGTACTCATCAACGTCCTGTACAAGTGTACGCATACAAAACTTAACTATGTACTCATCGTCTTGTACAAGTGTACCTCTTAACATGTGTACTCAGCAAAAAATTGTACCCCACCGCATGTACTACCCACTAACAAGTACAACTACACAACTGAAATCGACACATGTACTAACCAATGAAATCAACTACAAAATACACCCCATGTCTGTATTACACACTAACAAGTACAACTACACAACTAAAAAGCGACAAATGTTCTACCTCAAAACATGCAAAAACCACTAATAAGTACAGCTATAAAAAAAAGTCCACTGCAACGTACGCGTGTTCAGAAAAAAACACAACTTTCAAAGAGAAGCAAACCAAAAGGAACAACGGAATCAGACATGTATACCTCCGGATGGTGCTCAGCTTCTAGGACATCCCACAGTTTCAACCCCTTCCGCTGAGGTAACGTCTCACAATCGATAATCTTCAAATCATCGCTCCCACCCAATCTTGCAAACAGCATGGCTATTGCTTCATAGACAACCAGTTGCAGAGCAAGTGGGAAACCTGACATCTTTTTCGTTTGCTGCCTCAAACTGGAACAGAACTCCCCTTCTGGATCATCACAGACACCCATCAGCATCTTAGGCGGTATCATCGTGCTAATTGTCCAGTAGAAGGACTCTGCCCCACGGGAATTCCAAGAACTTAGACAAATTATCAAGCCGCTTCACATGCTTCACCATTGGACAACCCGGTGAAGTCGAAGTGAGCAAAACACCATCAACGATGAGAATCAGACAAAGCCTGAATTTCCTGCTGCGGGAAATTGTTATCCCGCCTACCATCAAACAAATAGTCCCAGAAAGCATAATCATCCTCCTTGTACTAAAGCTGAAACTCAACAGCATAACCCCGCTCAAACTCTCCGCAAGGCAAACCAGTAACCCGGCCAAATTCCACCAACGAGAACCTCAACGGGTTTCCACCAAACACAGGCCACAACTCGTATCTCTTTTTACTCACCACCTGCCGCACAAGCATAGCGTGTAACATGACTGAGGAATAGCTACACCTACGGACTGGTATGTTGAAAAGGGGCCCAAAACATGAACGGAGCAATCTGCCATGATCTGGCGTTCCTTTCAAAGCCTCTCTCTCCACCAAAAGATAACCAAGGTTGAGTAGTTGTTCAATCGCGGCTCGGAATGTCAGTCTCGAACAACCTAAGCGGTAAACGTTCATCAGGACCCTCCTCGTAAACGTTCTCTCATCTGTTCAAGAAAAATAAGTTGAAAACAGCATACAAAATCTAAGAAGTAAATGAGAAGCAGCGAACAAAACTCACCGACAACGTGTTCTTTTCGCCGCCGGGAGAGCCCGTCGAATCCTCCGCTTCACCACTTCTCTGTTCCTGTGCTTAAGGCCATTTTCAAACAATTAATTATTCACAGCTTTTAGCCAAAAGAACAAATCTTACTCTACGAAACTAAGAACAAAACCCTAGGTCAATTAGCGGGGTAAAATCCACGGCGGTCTGCAACTGACCTTCAGAATTGCCTTTCACAACGCGCGGCTCCTCCTCATCCTCTTAACTCGGAAGAATTCAGGGAGAAATCTGAGAAACAAGTCGGGGATGAAGAAAACGTAACTGCGAATCTGTCTTTCGTAAAAGAGAAGATGGAACTGAAAAATCTGCCGGCTAAGAATATCTAATTATTAAAAGAAAAAAATTAAACCAAGTCTAGTTTGAAATTCAAAATGCAGACCAAGCCCTAATTGCTACAGCAAACCAAACGAGTCTAGTTGGGCTTCTAGTTTAAAGAAAGTGCATCAGTTTACATAAGTGACCTAAAGTGGGGCTTAAAGTCAATAAGTGACTTAGAGTGTAAATCTCTCATAAATTTATAATACTGTTCAACAGTGAAAATATGAAAATAATTTAAAATTGCAAATTCTGTGTTATTTTTAATTTAATAGGCAACAAATGATCAGCCATAAACTTTTTTATTATTCTAGGCAAAACGTGTTATACTGTAATGTTTTTGTAATTTTGATTTCTTAAAGAAATGAAAGGGGAAAAATAAGAAGATGATTTTAATAAACTTATTTTTTTGCTCAATTTCTTAAAGAAATGAAAGGTTAAAAATAAGAAGATGATTTTAATAAAAAAAATTTGCTAAAAAAAACTTGTTAATATAAAGAAGAGAACTCTCTCATTTTATGCTGCCACGTCATCAAATACTTTCTCCAGCGTCCAACACGTGTCTAACTTCCTTTAAACTTTGCGTTTCATTTAATTGATATGGGCTTCTATTGTTTTATGTTATGTTTCTGGGCTGGACCGTGACACCTGCATCTTTTTCACGTGTCACAAAATTAGGGTTCATCCAGTTCAACTTCGAATCGGTGATTCTCACCTATAAAAAAAGGTAAGTATTCATCCCTTGAACATCATCTTTACAGTTCCTATTATCGAGAGAAGTCTAATTTTCACTATAATGGCTGCATCATCTTTCTTCCTCTCTGATTTGAAAGCAATATGTTGTTCTTCCACGACCTTTGTGTTTATCAAACTCTGGATTTTGGTTGTCTTTTTGTCTTCCCTCTTTCCTCTCAGCAAGATTTGTTGATAAACAATATGGATTGCTTCTCGCTTTTGTCCTATCTACTGTTGGCTCAATACAAACCACATTGAGATGGAGTTGAGATGAAGATGAGAGTTCTGGCGGCGCTGAAACTGGAAAAGGCTATTCCCTTTAGTCACAAGTTGGGATTCATTCAATTCAAGTTGTGTGATCGAGCTAGATACAATAGATTGTTACAGTCACTCGGCAGATTATTTTAATTTCCTGTTGAGGGAAATTTTGATCCCGTTGTTGGTTATCTAAATTTTCCATCTTTATCTTCTCAATACATGATTTGATTGCCTATAAGGTGTTTGAGTTATTGTCTACTTTTCTCATGTCTCAATCAAAAAGTTTTCTTTTTCTCTGGTTTTATTGTCTTCTGCTCAGTTTGGTGTTTGTATTTTAAACAGATCATACTGCACGAAATTGCAGCTGTGATCTCCCCCAAAAGCCTTTTATGTACAGATTGACACATGAGTGATGTTTTGTGAGTTAGTTGTGTGCTTCTTTTAATGGCTGCCCTCAAACCAGTGAGCTCCAAATAAATTCTTTGATTTGCTTCTTGCAATGGCTGCTCTCAAACACGGAGGTGATGTTTTGTGACTTTCATGTCTATTTCATTTTTAAATTCTCTGATTTGAGATTAATGTGCTGCTCTGTTTGCTGATTCAGTTGACTTACTTTAACCCAGGATCTCAGTAACAATGACACCAATCTAATATTCTGACCAAGGATGCAGCTGGGTTGTTCAGTCCGCTAATTCAGGCTGTCCTGTTCAGAACAACCTTTGCGCTTACATGTTTCAGTATGGGGATGGAAGTGACACTCCAGGGTTCTTCGTCTCTGATGTCTTGCAGTCTGGCATTCGTTTGATTCTTATGACTCTTGACCAGACATGTTATCTCATTCTTGAATAAGTGCTCTCTTTTTCATTGTTTTCTTCTTGCATCGCTTGAACAGTGATGAGCCCAAGATGTGTTAGTAATTATTTTAAGTACAAACATAAAATTATAGATGTGGTGAAAATATATACTCCATCTTTTCACAATGTAAGTACTTTCATATTTTAATGTATCTTTTTCGTTATTGAATATTGTATGACTAATTAGATAATGTCATTTTATTATAATTGCTCAAATTTATTGATTAAATGATAGTTTATAAAAGTAATTACTTTTTAATATTAATGTTTTTTAAACTAAAACTACTTATCTTTTGAAACACAAGAGCAGTAAATTTTTAATATATTATAAATCAATTATATTTAGTGACGTCAATGTTAAATATTAATTAATATATTTTGTTTCGAAAAGCATAGTTATTTATTCAGATAATAGAATTTATTTTGATTTTAAATAAAATAACATATACAAAATTCAAACAAACGTGTATCTTTCTAATTAGAAACAATTAGTATTAGTTTTTTGCTGCATACCTAATTGAAAATTACTTTTGTTACAATGAATCACCTTTTTTAGGATCATATTAATCATAATTATAATAAAAATGAATAAAATAAAATACATTAAATTCAAGAAATAAACATATCAAATGAATGATCTATGTTTTCTGTGTTAAATATAAAATTGATTAGAACAAACGAATTAAATTAGAACAAATATAAAAAATAAAATAAAATAATTATATATTTTTATAACGACTTTATATATTCATTAACTTTGAGAGTATACATAATCATGATGTAAAAACGAATTTATACATATAGGAACAAGGAAATGAAAAAAAATATATTTTTATTAATTCTTTTAATAGTGAAATAAGTATGTAACTTTCAAAAAAGTAATAAAACAAATAGTCAAAGCTGTTACAAAAGTGAAAATTAATATTACATATAACTGTGAATAAATTAAACGTTTACAAACTTTTAATAAATTAGTTTTATGATGATATCTATCTATCTTATTATATAAAGTAGAGTTCACTCTCTCCTTATTAAGACACATCATCATATGAAGTATGACAATCCGACACGTGTCCTTTTAATAATCCTCTGTGTTTTGGTTTCGCACACTAAATACTCGGTGGGCTTGAATAATTTGAAAGCCCTAGGATAGCCCCTTTAGTATCCATAAGTCGAAATTAGTGGTTTCTCTTCTTCAACTCCGTCACCAAGCTATGATCGTCATGCTCTCTGTCATATTCAATGGTGTTTCTAGAGATTGTCTGACTCAAATCAACATGAAGAATCTCTTTGTTTTTTGCAGCCGCGATTTGTCTTCTCTTTTAGTAAACGCTATGAGTTATAGATTCAATGACTTTATCGCTTCTTAACTCCATAGATCGTTGTGAAGCACGATCTCACATTGAATGAGAGCTATCCTCTGCAAGGCAGTGTATCTAGAACTATATAAAGATTAGCCTTCTTCATTCGATATCATCATCTCATTCCGTGAAAACACCAAAGTTCATCTATTTTCTATGAAATGGCCAACTCATCAACCCTCCTTTCTGTTTGTGATCAAAGATTAACCCTCCTTTCTGTTTGTGATCGAAGATGGCAAAAAGATTTCACCGATGGCGGTTTTTTCACAGCAGACCAAGAGTTTTCTGAAACCTTTTGTCTCACCGACAACTCAGATGGTCTGTTGTTGTTTACTTTTGTCTTACTTAATACACAACCTTTTATTTACGCGAACATATCATCGAACTGATGATAAGATGGATGAGTTGATATTTATATATGTTGTGCGTGTGAAATAGGTTTCATCACGAAGGAGAGGCTAAAGAAAGTGATGAAATCGATGGGGAAGAATCCAAAGGCAGAACTTTGGGAGATTATGATCGATGTCGATGTTGATGGCAATTGAGACATCTATATAATGGCTCGAGACACCTGTCAGGTATAGTATGTATACACTACAACGTCTTAGTTACAGTGAAGATTAATCAACGAGTGTAGATAATAAACTACAAATTAGATTTTGTTTAGGAATCGGCATAGGATAACACATAAAAATATTCAGAGTGTTCGAGGGGACAGTTTCATCTCGGGACTTGAGGTAATATTATTTTCAAATTATTCTTTTTTTATGTTTCATATCATGTAAATGTAGATACTTATTATGTTTAGCCAGGGAAGCTTGAAGATCATCAACCACCATCCCTACTTCAAATGGAGTTACAAAACATAGACAGATTCTCAGGTATTGATTGCTTAAACCTCCTCCTTCCTCACTCATTTGATTTCATTCATTTCTATTAGCTGATGATTATTTATTTGTTTTTTTCCTGTGTGTCAGAGAGTACTCGTCCACAGGTGCATCAGGAGGTGGTGACGGTGAGAGATCAGCTGGAGAAGAAAGAGCGAGATCCAGGACTGTTGAGTCAAAGTGAGAGGAGACGGAGCCAGAGATTCACGACAAAGAACAAGATAGACAAACTTACAAGTGAAGACATTGGTTTTTGTTTCTACTTACACATTTTCAGCTAAGTAACAGGTTTTCCTGTTTATTATTATATCTACTCTCTTATATGCTTCGTGAAAGCACTATGTTATGTTGATCTAGGACATAAATATAATTCATGTCCATTTGCTCAGAATAATGAACATGTTGTGAAGAGAGATTTTTGTTTTTTTTGAGGAAACAACAGTTGTAGCTATATTTTGGTTGCTAATGGGTTTGGCTTGAAGTTTAAAATTATATCATTTGAAATGGGTTGCTTGGAGCTCCTATTTTTGTTTCATTATGTATTCTTCTAATATTGAGACATCAAAAAAAGTGCATGATACAACTTCCACACATTGTAATTCATTTGCCCGTCATCTATCAATGTTAGTTGGCATGTCGTTCCGCGAATGTCATCGAGAAAGAACGCATTCTCAAATTGTTTTTAGGCTTGGTCATTGATGCGTTTGAGTTAGATCCTAAGACCTTGGAAGCAATGCAGCTGCAGACTCAATGTTTGGGGTAAATCAGAGGAATCATCAAGAATTGACTTCATATAATTAATCCAATTTCCTTTTCTTTCTAACCTTTCTGTTTTGTTTAAAAGTTTTTTTTTTACTTTTGTTATATTTTAGGTCGAGGACCTTTGTAAATATCATTGTAACTTCAGGTTGATGGAATATATTTAATTTCCTTTTTGATTGATATTCAAACCTAAATATGCGAGAAAATGCTAGCTTTTTGGTACCTAGCTTTTCCTTCCTCAATAGTCATGGTTACATGCTTTCCTTAAACCCTTTTTTGCTGAAGAGAATGTAGGACGTCTTGGAAGAAAAAGGATGGTGTGATTTTTTTTTTTTAAACAAAAGTTGGTGTGTAGAGCAGCCAAATAAAAGTGAATCTCCAACACTTCAAAGATGCAAATGGGGCGCTGAGTCCACATACATGTTCTGTGAAATCGGCAAGTTGAATAATTTTCTTACTTTAGTGATCTTACTTTCTCGCATGATATCCTAATTAATACTTGAGGAAGCCGATGAAATTGAGGCACAAACCATATAAATACTTTCATTACTTGAGGAAGCTGATAATTCTCAGAATCAAAAAAAAACAAAACAAAGTCAAAGAGCCAATACCTTACCAATCTGAAGGTGGTAGACGCGGCGATAGAGATTGTGTTGTGGTTCAGATGATAAAGAAGTTCGCGGTGGCTCAAAAAGGTGAAATCGACGGTTGTGCCGGTGAACAGCATTAAGACGCGGAAACTGCCAGCGATTGATAGTGTGTAAGAAGAGTTGAGGCTAGCAATACATCAAGCTCGATCGGAGATGAAGAAGAGCGTTCTAGAAAAACAAATCAATGAAGAAGCATACACAAGTGGTTCAATAACACAAAAGGAGAAAGAAAATCCTAAACTCGCCGTTATCGCGAAGATGGAGAAAGATCTAGGTTTTAAACTTAGGGAAACATGTACAATTATTAAACGATGTCAGATCCAGTTTTGTACCTCATCAATTATTATTAAATTTTAAAAGATTTTTAATTTTAAATAAAAATATTTCTTCAGTATTCTTTAGGAAAATAGTCACTTTGTCTCTATTCGGTTCAAAGAGATCTTTAATGAGTTCTGTATTTGGGCTGCTTAGTTTTGGACCTTTTCCATTTACTTAACGTAAACATCAAGCATGCACTCTTTTGTTTCTCCTTTTAATATGAAAATGGGTTAAAAAGAAGAAATTTAATAAATAAGAAATTTAATAAATTTCAGTTATGGCAAAAAATGAAAAATAAATTAATATAGATTATTTTAATATATTTTTGTAATTTAAAATATCATGAAGCTTTATTTTATATATATATAGCATAAAGCTAAGTGGTACTGATCAAATAAATAGAACAATAGCTTTTCCACAGTTAGCCAGTCCAACGGTTAATTTAGAATATAAACACTAATACTAATAAAAATATTTAAAATTTATATTATATGTTTTTCAATATTTTGATTTTAAATTATTTTGTTAACTCCAATGGTAAATTTAGAATTTTATTTGGATATTGAAAGACTGAGATTATAAACAAACAAAAATTAAACTACTATGATAGATGTTATAAAATACTATCAAAAAATATGTTAACAGAGAATCAAACTTGATAAAATATTCGGAATGGAATGTGGTGATTCATCTTACTAACGTTTTGGAGTTGTAACTTTATAAAGTGAAATATAGTTACTAATATATGTGATACATCATACATCTTTAGATTTATTTATGATATGTAGGAAAACAGTATCATAATGAGTTTATAATTCCCAAACTTTATTTTATATAGAAAGACATCAGTCACATAGCTTGATATATGATTTAATAAACATAAAATACAAATCCATATGAAAACATATCATAAACACTTAAAAGTATTTATCAGAATTATATAAATTATCGCTTGAAAATATGTTAAAATAAAATAAAGCATGTCTTGGAATTTACACTTTTATAGATTTCAAAATAGTTAATTTTAAGTAAAAACATTAAAAAATTATAGTGACATCATATTTTCATACAAAACAACTATATTTAAAAAATATTAAAATTTTAAAGATTAATTAAAAGTATTGGAATATATCTATCTTTAGTTGAGTATTTGTTTTGGTTTCATAAAATATAGCCTTATATAAAATATAAAATTAGCTAAATTGGAAAGAAATATTAAAATAATATTTATCTAGAAAACCACATAAAATTTTGAAATATTTGAAATGAAATTGTATAACAATATTTTTAAGTGTTAATTTATAATATAAACAATTAAATTTATGATTCCACTATTTTATACAATTCTTGAATATCATATTTAACTTAACATAAACTGTACCAAAATGCAATCATGTTGAACCCAGTCCATTCACACAAATGATAATTATGAGAACCACAAGCTTATTCTAAAGAGCTCAAAATATAACAAACAAAAATTAACCAACAAATTATGTATTCATACTTATCACCAAAAATAACAATAAGAACACCACTTACACCTCATCCACCCAATATAATAGGTTATAAGCCGAAACCTATTAATATAGACATAAACATCAAAATCAAACATAATTAATCTTCAGACATAATTTCTCTATACCCTAACATTTATAAAAATTCTTAAATGTTGTTATATATTTCTCTTGTAAAAATTTGCAAAAACGACAAGCAAAAAATATCATTACATAATAACATAAACCACTAATACATCACCTATTCTTCGCGTAGCGCGGACCGACTCTAGTGATAAAAAAGGTAAAAAATAAGGCAAAATCGTGTGAGAGTAAAAAGGACAGATTCTTTTGGGTTTTTCTCTAGCAAGTAAATATACAAGTATGGAAACTATGAAATGCAACTAATGCGAACAAATATTTGCCTTTTCTATTTGAAATTTCGTGGTTCAAAAAACCACAAACTTCTACACTCTTTTTTTTTCGTCAGAACAGCTAAGAACACTAACAATGGCAGAATTTAAAAACTAAAGCAGATGACAATTTTTATGATTTTTTTTATTATGAATGACAAACCATGAGTATAAATAACATCATAACAGAATAGGAACTTTACAACAGGACACTTTTTATGATTTTTAATTTTCTGAAATCAAACAACATAAATGCAGGCAAACTGATTTTTATGATTTTTCTGGTTTTATAGATAAGAACACAAAAATAAAATAAAGTTAATAAACTAAAAAAACGAAATGGATAGATAAAACCTGATAGATAAGAGCTTTTGAAGCTCTGATACCAGATTATGTAGGCACAGAATCACTCCATGAACCTGTCCTCAAATGGTGATCAAAGAGATCAAATAAGCTTGTGGAAGATGGGCTGATGGTAGATATGGTGGTGAAAATGATCGACTCTCTCAATCTGTGGGCTGATTGACTCTCTCAATCGTGGATCTTAAAGTTTCTTGAATCACACAAACAAAATACTAGACAAATCAATAGAAAACAATAAATCTCTCACTCAATACTAAAGACAGATTTTATGCAAAGACAAACTTTGATAAAAAAAATAAACTAAATACATTTCTTGATTGATTGAAAGGTAATTTGTACAAAAAAATATAGTGAGCTTATATAGGCCGTACCTTGCTCAGAATAACAAAACAAAGGAAAGAAAATCAAACATAAAGAAAACTAGTTGTTGGAAGATTGTTTAAATGGCTTGATTCAAGGGCTGAGATGATGACTTTGTATCTGGACGGTTTAAGGCTCTAGGTAAGCTTCTTATGAACTTCTTTACTGCAGAAATATTGGTAGAAATCGTGCCAATCTTGATGGGAAAAGAGCTGTTGAGAATTGATGGCTTTTACTCCAAAATGGCAAGTATAGTCTTGGCTGATTCTGAACAATCTGATGGATGCTGGTGCATCGTCCTCTGACTCTCCTAGATGTTTGGATTGGTATCATGAATGGTTAAATGTCTCCCTGGTCGCCAATGTCTGGTTTGCAACTGATTAAACCAATGAGCTTCCAAAAAGCCAGGTGCAGAACTGGTTTGACCCGTTTAGGAAATCAAGATAACTTCATATTTCCGTGGCCATTTCTCCTCATATTGAGCTTGCGGAAATATTAGAGACCAATCTTGAATTATATAATTGGGCTCTTAAGGACATCTCTTATTAGGATGAAATTGGTTCCTAAAGACCAGTACATGGATGGATAGACTGAGAAACCTAAGGTTTGTAAAATCCATATCTATATGGCTCGAAGCTTTGAAGATTATTTCATTTGTGATGAAACCTTATTGAGCTTAGGATCCATGAAAATTTTTCATGGAGAAATTCCTCCTGGTTTGTATGATATGGCGGTTTGATTGCACCTATGTCATGGTTGACCTCTTTAGCTTTTCTCAGCTTCATGTTCTCCACTGATTTTCTCCTGGTTCCTTTCTCCTTTTCTGATGATGACTTATGTCCTTATCATTTGCAGATTGAGACATAACTCGATCATAAAATACTCCAAGCATTTGAAAAAGGATCGAATTTTTAGGGTGTCAATAAAAATTTACATTATGCAGAGATCTGTGATGTCAATAGATAACAGAGAAACAAATGTCAAAGAAAGCACACCTGCTTCAGAAGTCAGAACAAAACGCGACAATGATCTTAACAAAATTGTTAACAGCCAAATCCATGTGGCTCGTGAAAGCACCTGCAGTTGGACCAAATCAAGACACTATGTTCAGAAAACCCGAGGAAGACCTGCATATCATACAATTCAAGAAACATTGTTACTTAAGGGTTTATTTTAGTAGCAAAATGGGTAAGTAGAACGTGAAAGGAACACTGACTTACTTCCAAAGAAAAAAGTTTGCCGACGGGAAAGTCCACGGAAAGACATAGTGAGAGGCCAGTTTGCCTTCAGCGGTTTTGACCGGACCAATCTTCCCTCAAGCAACTCGATACAAAGAATAAAAGCGGAGTTTTCCATACAGGAATGATCATGTCCTAAGACATCAGAAAGTTTCGATCGGCTGGATTTTAGTTCAGAATTCCATGAATCTTTATCCGCGCCATCCCATCAGCACTCTTAAAGCAAAATTTCCTATATCCAACAAAAGCAAGAAAATATGATGATAGTATTAGACTCAGAGCATTTTGAAGACTGAGGTATAGCCAAGCACCAGAATCTAAAGCGAAACTCGGTGTAGCATTTGAATCTTTCTTGCGTGTTTTGGCTTTGGTTCATGGGCATTCCCATTGTCACATAGATGTCTCACCAGCGAGCTGCGAGCTGACTCGCCGCTGTTTCTAAGACGATCAAATCTGCGAATCCTCAAATTATGTGTCTCGTGGACATTTCATCCTGATAAACGGGCAAACAAAGCGATCAAGTTCCACAACATAATTGAGATATTTCTATAACTTATCGAAGATCAAAATACTCGATT
>JAEACV010000803.1:0-24415 GCA_016432835.1 Brassica nigra | reverse complement strand
CAAGCACGCTTAACCGCGGAGTTCTGATGGGATCCGGCATTAGTGCTGGTATGATCGCACCCGCTAGTACATGACTCGCGATTCCATATATCCTTTGTTCGAAATTTCGAGTGGCTGGCCTGGGACCAACATGATTGGTTGGTATTTTTCTAACGAAAGTGAATCGTGGATGACGTAGAACACAGCAAAAGTTAAAACCAAGCTTAAAAGACCGATCGTTAACATTTTTTCGGCCGCGAACTTCGGTGCCCGCTTGAGGGTCAAGACGGCTGAATTTGGTACCAAAAATCGTGAATTCCACCTATCACCGACTATAGATGGTTTCTGGGCTTTCCAAAATGGTGCTGTATGCCGAAGTTCCACACGGTTCAAAAGTTATGGGTTTCCAATATTAGGACTCATTGCATTGAAAAAAAAAATAAAAGGTGCAACACGATGACTCGGCGACACCATGCATCCTAGTACTACTCTACCAAGCACGCTTTAACAAATGGAGTTCTGATGGGATCCGTGCAATAGTGCTGGTATGATCGCATGCTAGTACATGACTCCGGATTCCATATATCCCTTTGTTCGAAATTTGGATGGGCGTGGGACCCACATGATTGGTTGGTATTTTTCTAACGGAAGTGCATCGTGGATGACGAGAACACAGCAAAAGTAAAACCGCTTTAAAAGACCAGATCGTTAACTTTTTTCGGTCCGCAAACTTCGCAGCCCGCTTTGAGGGTCAAGACCGCTGAATTTGGACCCGAAGGATCGCTAAGACCTATCACCGAACCTAGATGGTTTCTGGGGCTTTCCGAAATGGTGCTATGGGCCGAAGTTCCACACGTTCAAAAGTTATGGGGTTTCCAATATTAGACTCGCTTTGATTGAAAAATAAAAATAAAAAGGGGCAACAAGGACTTCCTGAGGTCACCCATCCTTGTACTACTCTCGCCAAAGATGCTTAATCGCGGAGTTCTGATGGGATCCGTGCATTAGTGCTGGTATGATCGCATCTTAGTAACATGACTCAGCGATTCCATATATCCTTTGTTCGAAATTTCGAGTGGCTGGCCGTGGACCAACATGATTGGTTGGTATTTTTCTAACGAAAGTGCATCGTGGATGACGAGAACACAGCTAAAAGTTTTAAAAAAAACAAGTTAAAAGACCGCGATCGCAACTTTTTTTCGGCCGCGAACTTCGCAGCCCGCTTGAGGGTCAAGACGGCTGAATTTGGACCTGAAAAATCGCGATGACCTATCACCAACCTAGATGGATTCTGGGGCTTTCCGAAATGGTGCTGTGGGCCGAGTTCCACACGGTTCAAATGTATGGAGTTTCCAATATTAGACCATTTCAGATCAAAAAAGAAAAATAAAAAGGTGCAACACGACTTCCCTCAAGGTCACCCATCCTAGTACTACTCTCCAAGCACGCTTACCGGAGTTCTGATGGGATCCGTGCATTACTGCTGGTATGATCGCACTGCTAGTATATGACTATTCCATAAATCCTTTGTTCGAAATTTCAAGTGGATGGGCTGGGACCCTACATGATTGATTGGTATTTTTTCTAACGGAAGTGCATCGTGGATGACGTGAGAACACAAAAGTAAAACCAAGCTTAAAAGACTGTGATCGCGAACTTTTTTTCGGGCCGCAAACTTCAGCAGCCCGCTTCGAGGGTCAAGACCGCTGAATTTGGACTAAAGAACGCTAAGACCTATCACCGACCTAGATGGTTTCTGGGCTTTCCGAAATGGTGCTCTGGGCGTCGAAGTTCCACACAGTTCAAAAGTTATGGGTTTCCAATATTAAACTCGCTTTGATTGAAAAATAAAATAAAAAGGGTGCAACACAAGGACTTCCTCGAGGTCACCAATCCTAGTACTACTCTCACCAAGCACGCTTAACTGCGAGTTCTCATGGGATCCGTGCATTAGTGCTGGTATGATCGCACCTTTAGTACATGACTCGCCCATATATCCTTTGTTCGAAATTTCGAGTGGATGCGGGACCTACATGATTGGTTGGTATTTTTCTAACGGAAAGTGCATCTTGCATGACGAGAACACAGCAAAGTAAAAAAAAAAACAATAAAAGACAGATCGCAACTTTTTTCGGCCGAAACTTCGCAGCCCGCTTGAGGGTCAAGACGGCTGAATTTGGACCGAAAATCGCTAACTGACTTATCCAAGACCTAGATGGTTTCGGGCTTTCCAAATGGTGCTGTGGGCCGAGTTCCACACGGTTCAAAAGTTATGTTTCCAATATTAGACTCGCTTTAGATTGAAAATAAAAAAATTAAGGTGCAACACGAGGACTTCCCGAGGTCACCCATCCAAGTACTACTCGCCCAAGAACGCTTTAATCGCGGAGTTCTGATGGGATCCGTGCATTAGTGCTAGTATGATCGCACCTGCTAGTACATGACTCGCGATTCCATATATCTTTTGTTTGAAATTTCGAGTGGCTGGCCGTTGGACCCACATGATTGGTTGGTATTTTTCTAAGGAAAGTGAATAGTGGATGACGAACACAGCAAAAGTAAAAAAACAAGTTTAAAAGACAACTCACAACTTTTTTTCGCCGCGAACTTCGCAGCCCGCTTGAGGGTCAAGATGGCTGAATTTGGACCAAAAATCGACGACTATATCACCAACCTAGATGGTTTCTGGATTTCGAAATGGTGCTGTGGGTCGTAGTTCCACACGGTTCAAAAGTAATGGGGTTTCCAATATTAGACTCGTTTCAGATTGAAAAAGAAAAAATAAAAAGGGGTGCAACACAATGACTTCCTGGGAGGTCACCAATCCTAGTACTACTCTCGCCCAAGAACGCTTAACTGCGGAGTTCTGATGGGATCCGGTGCATTAGTGCTGGTATGATCGCAACCATTAGTAAATGACTCGCGATTCCATTTATCCTTTTGTTCGGAAATTTCGAGTGGATGGCCGTGGGACTAACATGATTGGTTGGTATTTTTCTCTACCGGAAAGTGCATCATGGATGAAGTAGAACACATCAAAAAGTTAAAAAAAAAACCAAAGCGAAAGGACAGCATCACAACATTTTTTTCGGGCCGCAAACTTCGGCAGCCCGTTTGAGGGTCAAGACGGCTGAATTTGGTCACGAAAAATCGCGACGACCTATCACCGACCTAGATGGTTTCCGGGGCTTTCCGAAATTGTTCTGTGGGCGTCGTAGTTCCACACGGTTCAAAAGTTATGGGGTTTCCAATATTAGACTCATTTCAGATTGAAAAATAAAAAATAAAAAGGGGTGCAACACGAGGACTTCCCTGAAGGACACCCATCCAAGTACTACTCTCGCCCAAGCACGCTTAACAACGGAGTTCTGATGGGATCCGGTGCATTACTGCTGGTATGATCGCACACGTTAGTACATGACTCGCGATTCCATATATCCTTTTGTTCGGAAATTTCGAGTTGCTGGCCGTGGGACCCACATGATTGGTTGGTATTTTTCTCTAACGGAAAGTGCATCGTGGATGACATAGAACACAGCAAAAAGTTAAAAAAAAAAGCGAAAAGACCGCATCGCAACTTTTTTTTCGGGCCGCAAACTTCGGGTGTCCGTTTGAGGGTCAAGACGGCTGAATTTGGACCCGAAAAATCGCGACGACCTATCACCGACCTAGATGGTTTCTGGGGCTTTCCGAAATGGTGCTGTGGGCGTCGTAGTTCCACACGGTTCAAAAGTTATGCGGTTTCCAATATTAGACTCGTTCGATTGAAAAATAAAAAATAAAAAGGATGCAACGAGGACTTCCGGGAGGTCACTGTCGTAGTACTACTCTGCCAAGAACGCTTAACTGCGGAGTTCTGATGGGATCCGGTGCATTAGTGCTGGTATGATCGCACCCATTAGTAATGACTTCGCGATTTATATATCCTTTTGTTGAAATTTTGAGTGGATGGCCGTGGGACCAACATGATTGGTTGGTATTTTTCTACGGGAAAGTGCATCATGGATGAAGTTGAACACAGCAAAAGTAAAAAAAAAAACCAGCGAAAAGACCGCATCGCTAACATTTTTTCGGGCAAACTTCGGCAGCCCGTTTGAGGGTCAAGACGGCTGAATTTGTACCAAAAATCGTAACGACCTATCACCGACCTAGATGGTTTCGGGCTTTCAAAATTGTGCTGTGGGCATTGTAGTTCCACGGTTCAAAAGTTATGGGGTTTCCAATATTAGACTCATTTCAGATTGAAAAAATAAAAATAAAAAGGGTGCAACACGAGGACTTCCCCGAAGGACACCCATCCTAGTACTACTCTCGCCAAGCAGCTTAACTGCGGAGTTCTGATGGGATCCGGTGCATTAGTGCTGGTATGATCGCACCGTTAGTACATGACTCGCGATTCCATATATCCTTTTGTTGAAATTTGAGTGGATGGGCGTGGGACCCACATGATTGGTTGGTATTTTTTCTAACTGGAAGTGCATCGTGGATGGCGTAGAACACAGTAAAAGTAAAAAAAAACAAGCAAAAGACCGCATCGCAACTTTTTTCGGTCCGCAAACTTCGCAGCCCGTTTGAGGGTCAAGACCGCTGAATTTGGACCCAAAAACGCGAACTATCACCGACCTAGATGGTTTCTAGGGCTTTCCGAAATGGTTTCGTGGGCGTCGTAGTTCACACGGTTCAAAAGTTATGGGGTTTCCAATATTAGACTCGTTTGAGATTGAAAAAGAAAAAATAAAGGGGCAACACAAGGACTTCCCCGGAGGGCACCAATCCTAGTACTACTCTCGCCCAAAGATGCTTAACTGCAGAGTTCTGATGGGATCCGGTGCATTAGTGCTGGTATGATCGCACCTTTAGTAAATGACTCGCGATTCCATATATCCTTTTGTTCGGAAATTTCGAGTGGATGGCCGTGGGACCAACATGATTGGTTGGTATTTTTCCCTAACGCAAAGTGCACCGTGGATGACGTAGAACACAGCTAAAAGTTTTAAAAAAAACCAAGCGAAAAGACCGCATCGCAACTTTTTTTTCGGGCCGCAAACTTCGGCAGCCCGTTTGAGGGTCAAGACGGCTGAATTTGGACCTGAAAAATCGCGATGACCTATCACCAACCTAGATGGATTCTGGGGCTTTCCGAAATGGTGCTGTGGGCGTCGTAGTTCCACACGGTTCAAAAGTTATGCGGTTTCCAATATTAGACTCGTTTCAGATTGAAAAATAAAAAATAAAAAGGGATGCAACACGAGGACTTCCCGGGAGGTCACCAATCGTAGTACTACTCTCGCCCAAGAACACTTAACTGCGGAGTTCTGATAGGATCCGGTGCAATAGTGCTGGTATGATCGCACCCATTAGTAAATGACTCGCGATTTTATATATCCTTTTGTTCGGAAATTTTGAGTGGATGGCCGTGGGACCAACATGATTGGTTGGTATTTTTCTCTACCGGAAAGTGCATCATGGATGAAGTTGAACACAGCAAAAAAAAAAAAACCAAGCGAAAAGACCGCATCGCAACATTTTTTTCGGGCCAAAACTTCGCAGCCCGTTTGAGGGTCAAGACGGCTGAATTTGGTCCCGAAAAATCGTAACGACCTATCACCGACCTAGGTGGTTTCTGGGGCTTTCCAAAATTGTGCTGTGGGCATTGTAGTTCCACACGGTTCAAAAGTTATGGGGTTTCCAATATTAGACTCATTTCAGAATGAAAATTAAAAAATAAAAAGGGGTGCAACGGGAGGACTTCCCGAAGGACACCCATCCTAGTACTACTCGCCCAAGCAGCAATGCGGAGTTCTGATGGGATCCGGTGCATTACTGCTGGTATGATCGCACCCGTTAGTACATGACTCGCGATTCCATATATCCTTTTGTTCGGAAATTTCGAGTGGATGGGCGTGGGACCCACATGATTGGTTAGTATTTTTTTCAAACTGGAAGTGCATCGTGGATGACGTAGAACACAGTAAAAAGTAAAAAAAAACAAGCGAAAAGACCGCATCGCAACTTTTTTTCGGTCCGCAAACTTCGGCAGCCCGTTTGAGGGTCAAGACCGCTGAATTTGGACCCGAAAGAACGCGAAGACCTATCACCGACCTAGATGGTTTCTAGGGCTTTCCGAAATGGTTTCTGTGGGCGTCGTAGTTCCACACGGTTCAAAAGTAATGGGGTTTCCAATATTAGACTCGTTTTGGATTGAAAAATAAAAATAAAAAGGGGCAACACAAGGACTTCCTGAGAACACCAATCCTAGTACTACTCTGCCCAAAGATGCTTAACTGCAGAGTTCTGATGGGATCCGGTGCATTAGTGCTGGTATGATCGCACCTTTAGTAAATGACTCGCGATTCCATTTATCCTTTGTTCGAAATTTCAGTGGATGGCCGTGGGACCAACATGATTGGTTGGTATTTTTCCTAGCGGAAAGTGCATCGTGGATGACGTAGAACACAGCTAAAAGTTTTAAAAAACACCAGCGAAAAGACCGCGCCAGCAACTTTTTTTCGGACGCAAACTTGGCAGCCCGTTTGAGGGTCAAGCGGCTGAATTTGGACCTGAAAATCGCGATGACCTATCACCAACCTAGATGGATTCGGGGCTTTCGAAATGGTGCTGTGGGCGTAGTTCCACACGGTTCAAATGTTATGGAGTTTCCAATATTAGACCATTTCAGATCGAAAAGAAAAATAAAAAGGTGCAACACGAGGACTTCCACGAAGAACACCCATCCTAGTACTACTCTCTCCACGCTTTAACCGGAGTTCTGATGGGATCCGTGCATTACTGCTGGTATGATCGCACCGTTAGTATATGACTCAGCGATTCCATAAATTCATTTGTTGGAAATTCAAGTGGATGGGCGTGGGACCCACATGATTGATTGGTATTTTTTTCTAATGGAAGTGCATCGTGGATGACGTGGAACACAACAAAAGTAAAAAAAAAAACCAAGCGAAAAGACGGCATCGCAACTTTTTTTCGGACGCAAACTTGCAGCCCGTTGAGGTCAAGACCGCTGAATTTGGACTAAAGAACGCGAGACCTATCACCGACCTAAATGGTTTCTAGGGCTTTCCGAAATGGTTTCTCTGGGCGTCGTAGTTCCACACAGTTCAAAAGTTATGGGGTTTCCAATATTAAACTCGTTTTAGATTGAAAATAAAAAATTAGAAGGGGTGCAACACGAGGACTTCCCCGGAGGTCACCAATCCTAGTACTACTCTCGCCCAAGCATGCTTAACTGCAGTGTTCTCATGGGATCCGGTGCATTAGTGCTGGTATGATCGCACACGTTAGTACATGACTCGCGATTCCATATATCCTTTTGTTTGGAAATTTCGAGTGGCTGGCCGTTGGACCCACATGATTGGTTGGTATTTTTCTCTAAGGAAAGTGAATAGTGGATGACGTAGAACACAGCAAAAAGTAAAAAAAAAAACAAGCGAAAAGACAACCTCACAACTTTTTTTCAGGCCGCAAACTTCGGCAGCCCGTTTGAGGGTCAAGATGGCTGAATTTGGACCCGAAAAATTGCGACGACCTATCACCAACCTAGATGGTTTCTGGGGATTTCCGAAATGGTGCTGTGGGCGTCGTAGTTCCACACGGTTAGAAAGTTATGGGGTTTCCAATATTAGACTCGTTTCAGATTGAAAAAGAAAAAATAAAAAGGGGTGCAACACGAGGACTTCCCGGGAGGTCACCAATCCTAGTACTACTCTCGCCCAAGAACGCTTAACTGCGGAGTTCTGATGGGATCCGGTGCATTAGTGCTGGTATGATCGCAACCATTAGTAAATGACTCGCGATTCCATTTATCCTTTTGTTCGGAAATTTCGAGTGGATGGCCGTGGGACTAACATGATTGGTTGGTATTTTTCTCTACCGGAAAGTGCATCATGGATGAAGTAGAACACATCAAAAAGTTAAAAAAAAAACAAGCGAAAGGACAGCATCACAACATTTTTTCGGGCCGCAAACTTCGGCAGCCCGTTTGAGGGTCAAGACGGCTGAATTTGGTCACGAAAAATCGCGACGACCTATCACCGACCTAGATGGTTCCGGGGCTTTCCGAAATTGTTCTGTGGGCGTCGTAGTTCCACACGGTTCAAAAGTTATGGGGTTTCCAATATTAGACTCATTTCAGATTGAAAAATAAAAAATAAAAAGGGGTGCAACACGAGGACTTCCCTGAAGGACACCCATCCAAGTACTACTCTCGCCCAAGCACGCTTAACAACGGAGTTTTGATGCGATCCGGTGCATTACTGCTGGTATGATCGCACACGTTAGTACATGACTCGCGATTCCATATATCCTTTTGTTCGGAAATTTCGAGTTGCTGGCCGTGGGACCCACATGATTGGTTGGTATTTTTCTCTAACGGAAAGTGCATCGCGGATGACATAGAACACAGCAAAAAGTTAAAAAAAAACAAGCGAAAAGACCGTATCGCAACTTTTTTTTCGGGCCGCAAACTTCGGGTGTCCGTTTGAGGGTCAAGACGGCTGAATTTGGACCCGAATAATCGCGACGACCTATCACCGACCTAGATGGTTTCTGGGGCTTTCCGAAATGGTGCTATGGGCGTCGTAGTTCCACACCGTTCAAAAGGTATGGGGTTTCCAATATTAGACTCGTTTAAGACTGAAAATAAAAAATAAAAAGGGGTGCAACACGAGGACTTCCCGGGAGGTCACCCATTCTAGTACTACTCTCGCCCAAGCACGCTTAACTACGGAGTTCTGATGGGATCCGGTGCATTAATGCTGGTATGATCGCACCCATTAGTACATGATTCGCGATTCCATATATCCTTTTGTTCGGAAATTTCGAAAGGCTGGCCGTGGGACCCACATGATTGGTTGGTATTTTTCTCTAACGCAAAGTGCATCGTGGATGACGTAGAACACAGCTAAAAGTTTAAAAAAAAAAACAAGCGAAAAGACCGCATCGCAACTTTTTTTCGGTCCGCAAACTTCGGCAGCCCGTTTGAGGGTCAAGACCGCTGAATTTGGACCCGAAAAACGCGAAGACCTATCACCGACCTAGATGGTTTCTAGGGCTTTCCGAAATGGTGTCTGTGGGCGTCGTAGTTCCACACGGTTCAAATGTAATGGGGTTTCCAATATTAGACTCGTTTTGGATTGAAAAATAAAAAATAAAAAGGGGGGCAACACAAGGACTTCCCCGGAGGGCACCAATCCTTGTACTACTCTCGCCCAAAGATGCTTAACTGCAGAGTTCTGATGGGATCCGGTGCATTAGTGCTGGTATGATCGCACCTTTAGTAAATGACTCGCGATTCCATTTATCCTTTTGTTCGGAAATTTCGAGTGGATGGCCGTGGGACCAACATGATTGGTTGGTATTTTTCCCTAACGCAAAGTGCACCGTGGATGACGTAGAACACAGCTAAAAGTTTTTTAAAAAAACACCAAGCGAAAAGACCGCATCGCAACTTTTTTTTCGGGCCGCAAACTTCGGCAGCCCGTTTGAGGGTCAAGACGGCTGAATTTGGACCTGAAAAATCGCGATGACCTATCACCAACCTAGATGGATTCTGGGGCTTTCCGAAATGGTGCTGTGGGCGTCGTAGTTCCACACGGTTCAAATGTTATGGAGTTTCCAATATTAGACCATTTCAGATCGAAAAAGAAAAAATAAAAAGGGGTGCAACACGAGGACTTCCCTGAAGAACACCCATCCTAGTACTACTCTCTCCCAAGTACGTTTTACAGCGGAGTTCTGATGGGATCCGGTGCATTACTGCTGGTATGATCGCACCCGTTAGTATATGACTCGCGATTCCATAAATTCATTTGTTCGGAAATTCCAAGTGGATGGGCGTGGGACCCACATGATTGATTGGTATTTTTTTCTAATTGGAAGTGCATCGTGGATGACGTAGAACACAACAAAAAGTAAAAAAAAAAACCAAGCGAAAAGACGGCATCACAACTTTTTTTTCGGGCCGCAAACTTCAGCAGCCCGTTCGAGGGTCAAGACCGCTGAATTTGGACCCGAAAGAACGCGAAGACCTATCACCGACCTAGATGGTTTCTAGGGCTTTCCGAAATGGTTTCTGTGGGCGTCGTAGTTCCACACGGTTCAAAAGTAATGGGGTTTCCAATATTAGACTCGTTTTGGATTGAAAAATAAAAAATAAAAAGGGGGGCAACACAAGGACTTCCCCGGAGGTCACCAATCCTAGTACTACTCTCGCCCAAGCATGCTTAACTGCAGAGTTCTCATGGGATCCGGTGCATTAGTGCTGGTATGATCGCACCTTTAGTACATGACTCGCGCTTCCATATATCCTTTGTTCGGAAATTTCGAGTGGATGGGCGTGGGACCTACATGATTGGTTGGTATTTTTCTCTAACGGAAAGTGCATCTTGCATGACGTAGAACACAGCAAAAACTAAAAAAAAAAAACAAGCAAAAAGACAGCATCACAACTTTTTTTCAGGCCAAGAACTTCGCAGCCCGTTTGAGGGTCAAGACGGCTGAATTTGGACCCGAAAATCGCGACGACTTATCCAAGACCTAGATGATTTCTGGGGCTTTCCGAAATGGTGCTGTGGACGTCGTAGTTCCACACGGTTCAAAAGTTATGCGGTTTCCAATATTAGACTCGCTTTGAGATTGAAAATAAAAATTAGAAGGGGTGCAACACGAGGACTTCCCGGAGGTCACCCATCCAAGTACTACTCTCGCCCAAGAACGCTTAACTGCGGAGTTCTGATGGGATCCGGTGCATTAGTGCTAGTATGATCGCACCCGTTAGTTCATGACTCGCGATTCCATATATCCTTTTGTTTGGAAATTTCGAGTGGCTGGCCGTTGGACCCACATGATTGGTTGGTATTTTTCTCTAAGGAAAGTGAATAGTGGATGACGAGAACACAGCAAAAGTAAAAAAAAACAAGTTTAAAAGACAACCTCACAACTTTTTTTCAGGTCAAAACTTCGCAGCCCGTTTGAGGGTCAAGATGGCTGAATTTGGACCCAAAAAATCGCGACGACCTATCACCAACCTAGATGGTTTCTGGGGATTTCCGAAATGGTGCTGTGGGCGCCGAGTTCCACACGGTTAGAAAGTTATGGGTTTCCAATATTAGACTTGTTTCAGATTGAAAAAGAAAAATTAAAAGGTGCAACACGGACTTCCGAGGTCACCAATCCTAGTACTACTCTCGCCAAGAACGCTTTAACTCGGAGTTCTGATGGGATCCGTGCATTAGTGCTGGTATGATCGCAACCATTAGTAAATGACTCGCGATTCCATTTATCCTTTGTTCGAAATTTCGAGTGGATGGCCGTGGACTAACATGATTGGTTGGTATTTTTCTCACCGAAAGTGCATCATGGATGAAGAGAACACATCAAAAGTTAAAAAAAAACAAGCGAAAGGACAGCATCACAACATTTTTCGGTCAAAACTTCGCAGCCCGCTTGAGGGTCAAGACGGCTGAATTTGGTCACGAAAAATCGCGACGACCTATCACCGACCTAGATGGTTCCGGGCTTCCAAATTGTTCTGTGGGCCGAGTTCCACACGGTTCAAAAGTTATGGGGTTTCCAATATTAGACTCATTTCAGATTGAAAATAAAAAATAAAAGGGGTGCAACACGAGGACTTCCCTCAAGGACACCCATCCAAGTACTACTTCAAGCACGCTTTAACAACGGAGTTTTGATGGGATCCGTGCATTACTGCTGGTATGATCGCACACGTTAGTACATGACTCGCGATTCCATATATCCTTTGTTCGAAATTTCGAGTTGCTGGCCGTGGGACCCACATGATTGGTTGGTATTTTTTCTAACGGAAAGTGCATCGCGGATGACATAGAACACAGCAAAAGTTTTAAAAAAAAACAAGCGAAAAGACCGTATCGCAACTTTTTTTTCGGGCCGCAAACTTCGGGTGTCCGTTTGAGGGTCAAGACGGCTGAATTTGGACCCGAAAATCGCGACGACCTATCACCGACCTAGATGGTTTCTGGGCTTTCAAATGGTGCTATGGCCGAGTTCCACACCGCTCAAAAGGTATGGGTTTCCAATATTAGACTCGTTTCAGACTGAAAAATAAAAAATAAAAAGGGATGCAACACGAGGACTTCCCGGGAGGTCACCCATTCTAGTACTACTCTCGCCCAAGCACGCTTAACTACGGAGTTCTGATGGGATCCGGTGCATTAATGCTGGTATGATCGCACCCATTAGTACATGATTCGCGATTCCATATATCCTTTTGTTCGGAAATTTCGAAAGGCTGGCCGTGGGACCCACATGATTGGTTGGTATTTTTCTCTAACGCAAAGTGCATCGTGGATGACGTAGAACACAGCTAAAAGTTTTTAAAAAAACACCAAGCTTAAAAGACCGATCGCAACTTTTTTTCCGCGAAACTTCGGCAGCCCGTTTGATGGTCAAGACGGCTGAATTTGGACCTGAAAAATCGCGACGACCTATCACCAACCTAGATGGATTATGGGGCTTTCCGAAATGGTGCTGTGGACGTCGTAGTTCCACACGGTTCAAATGTTATGGAGTTTCCAATATTAGACTCGTTTCAGATCGAAAAAGAAAAAATAAAAAGGGGTGCAACACGAGGACTTCCCTGAAGAACACCCATCCTAGTACTACTCTCGCCCAAGTACGCTTAACAGCGGAGTTCTGATGGGATCCGTGCATTACTGCTGGTATGATCGCACCGTTAGTATATGACTTGCGATTCCATAAATTCATTTGTTCGGAAATTTCAAGTGGATGGGCGTGGGACCCACATGATTGATTGGTATTTTTTTCTAATTGGAAGTGCATCGTGGATGACGTAGAACACAACAAAAAGTAAAAAAAAAAAACCGCTTAAAAGACGGATCATTAACTTTTTTTTCGGGCCGCAAACTTCAGCAGCCCGTTCGAGGGTCAAGACCGCTGAATTTGGACCCGAAAGAACGCGAAGACCTATCACCGACCTAAATGGTTTCTAGGGCTTTCCGAAATGGTTTCTCTGGGCGTCGTAGTTCCACACAGTTCAAAAGTTATGGGGTTTCCAATATTAAACTCGTTTTGGATTGAAAAATAAAAAATAAAAAGGGGGCAACACAAGGACTTCCCCGGAGGTCACCAATCCTAGTACTACTCTCGCCCAAGCATGCTTAACTGCAGTGTTCTCATGGGATCCGGTGCATTAGTGCTGGTATGATCGCACCTTTAGTACATGACTCGCGCTTCCATATATCCTTTTGTTCGGAAATTTCAAGTGGATGGGCGTGGGACCTACATGATTGGTTGGTATTTTTCTCTAACGGAAAGTGCATCTTGCATGACGTAGAACACAGCAAAAAGTAAAAAAAAAAACAAGCGAAAAGACAGCATCACAACTTTTTTTTCAGGCCGCAAACTTCGGCAGCCCGTTTGAGGGTCAAGACGGCTGAATTTGGACCCGAAAATCGCGACAACTTATCCAAGACGTAGATGGTTTCTGGGGCTTTCCGAAATGGTGCTGTGGGCGTCGTAGTTCCACACGGTTCAAAAGTTATGCGGTTTCCAATATTAGACTCGTTTGAGATTGAAAAATAAAAAATTAGAAGGGGTGCAACACGAGGACTTCCCGGGAGGTCACCCATCCAAGTACTACTCACCAAGAACGCTTAACGCGGAGTTCTGATGGGATCCGGTGCATTAGTGCTAGTATGATCGCACCCGTTAGTACATGACTCGCGATTCCATATATCCTTTTGTATGGAAATTTCGAGTGGCTGGCCGTTGGACCCACATGATTGGTTGGTATTTTTCTCTAAGGAAAGTGAATAGTGGATGACGAGAACACAACAAAAGTAAAAAAAAAACAAGTTTAAAGGACAGCATCGCAACATTTTTTCGGGCCGCAAACTTCGCAGCCCGTTTGAGGGTCAACCGCTGAATTTGGACCCGAAAAGAACGCTAAGACCTATCAACGACCTAGACGGTTTAGGGCTTCCGAAATGGTTTCTGTGGGCGTCGTAGTTCCACACGGTTCAAAAGTTATGGGATTTCCAATATTAGACTCGCTTTGATGGAAAATAAAAAATAAAAAGGGGCAACACGAGGACTTCCGGAGGTCACCAATCCTAGTACTACTCGCCAAGCACGCTTAACTGCAGAGTTCTGATGGGATCCGTGCATTAGTGCTGGTATGATCGCACCCATTAGTAAATGACTCGCCATTCCATATATCCTTTGTTCGAAATTTCGAGGGGATTGGCGGGACCTACATGATTGGTTGGTATTTTTCTCTAACGAAAGTGCATCTTGCATGACGTAGAACACAGCAAAAGTAAAAAATAAAAAAAAAAACAAGCTTAAAAGACCGCGATCGCAACTTTTTTTCGGGTCGAACTTCGCAGCCCGCTTGAGGGTCAAGACGGCTGAATTTGGACCCAAAAATCGCGACGACTTATTACCGACCTAGATGGTTTCGGGCTTTCCGTATTGGTTCGTGGGCGTCGTAGTTCCACACGGTTCAAAAGTTATGGGGTTTCCAATAATATACTCGCTTCAGATCGAAAAGAAAAATAAAATGGGTGCAACACGAGACTTCCGGAAGGACACCCATCCTAGTACTACTCTCGCCAAACAAGGTTAACAATGGAGTTATGATGGGATCCGTGCATTCGCTGGTATGATCTCACCCGTTAGTACATGACTCTCAATTCCATATATCCATTTGTTCAGAAATTTCGAAAGTGGATGGGCGGGACCCACATGATTGGTTGGTATTTTTCTCTAATGGAAAGTGCATCGTGGATGACGTAGAACACAACAAAAGTAAAAAAAAAAAAGCGAAAAGACCGCGATCGCAACTATTTCGGTCGCAAACTTCAGCAGCCCATTTGAGGGTCAAGACTGCTGAATTTGGACACGAAAGAACGCGAAGACCTATCACCGACCTAGATGGTTTCTAGGGCTTTCCGAAATGGTTTCTGTGGGCGTCGAGTTCCACACGGTTCAAAAGTTATGGGGTTTCCAATATTAGACTGGTTTTGGATGGAAAATAAAAAATAAAAGGGGCAACACGAGGACTTCCGGAGGTCACCAATCCTAGTACTACTCTCGCCGAAGCATGCTTAACTGCAGAGTTCTGATGGGATCCGGTGCATTAGTGCTGGTATGATCGCACCCATTAGTAAATGACTCGTCATTCCATATATCCTTTTGTTCGGAAATTTCGAGGGGATTGGCGTGGGACCTACATGATTGTTTGGTATTTTTCTCTAACGGAAAGTGCATCTTGCATGACGTAGAACACAGAAAAAGTAAAAAAAAAAAACCAAGCAAAAGACCGCATCGCAACATTTTTTTCGGGCCGCAAACTTCGGCAGCCTGTTTGAGGGTCAAGACGGCTGAATTTGGACCCAAAAAATCGCGACGACTTATCATCGACCTAGATGGTTTCTGGGGCTTTCCGTATTGGTGCTGTGGGCGTCGTAGTTCCACACGGTTCAAAAGTTATGGGGTTTCCAATATTATACTCGTTTCAGATCGAAAAAGAAAAAATAAAAATGGGTGCAACACGAGGACTTCCCGGAAGGACACGCATCCTAGTACTACTCTCGCCCAAGCAAGGTTAACAGTGGAGTTATGATGGGATCCGGTGCATTACTGCTGGTATGATCTCACCCGTTAGTACATGACTCTCAATTCCATATATCCATTTGTTCGGAAATTTCGAGTGGATGGGCGTGGGACCCACATGATTGGTTGGTATTTTTCTCTAATGGAAAGTGCATCGTGGATGACGTAGAACACAACAAAAAGTAAAAAAAACCAACCGAAAAGACCGCATCGCAACTTTTTTTCGGGCTGCAAACTTCAGCAGCCCGTTTGAGGGTCAAGACCGCTGAATTTGGACCCGAAAGAACGCGAAGACCTATCACCAACCTAGATGGTTTCTAGGACTTTCCGAAATTGTTTCTGTGGGCGTCGTAGTTCCACACGGTTCAAAAGTTATGGGGTTTCCAATATTAGACTCGTTTTGGATGGAAAAATAAAAAAATAAAAAGGGGGGCAACACGAGGACTTCCCGGGAGGTCACCAATCCTAGTACTACTCTCGCCCAAGCATGCTTAACTGCAGAGTTCTCATGGGATCCGGTGCATTAGTGCTGGTATGATCGCACCTTTAGTACATGACTCGCGATTCCATATATCCTTTTGTTTAGAAATTTCGAGTGGATGGGCGTGAGACCGACATGATTGGTTGGTATTTTTCTCTGATGGAAAGTGCATCGTGGATGACGTAGAACACAGCAAAAGTAAAACCAAGTTTAAAAGACCGCGATCAACTTTTTTTTCGGGCCGCAAACTTCGGCAGCCCGTTTGAGGGTCAAGACGGCTGAATTTGGACCCGAAAAATCGCGACGACTTATCACCGACCTAGATGGTTTCTAGGGCTTTCCGAATTGGTTCTGCGGGCGTCGTAGTTCCACACGGTTCAAAAGTTATGGGGTTTCCAATATTATACTCGTTTCAGATTGAACAAGAAAAAATAAAAAGGGGTGCAACACGAGTACTTCCCGGGAGGTCACCCATCCTAGTACTACCCTCGCCCAAGCATGCTTAACTGCAGAGTTCTGATGGGATCCGGTGCATTGCTGCTGGTATGATCGCACCCATTAGTAAATGACTCGTCATTCCATATATCCTTTTGTTCGGAAATTTCGAGAAGATGGGCGTGGGACCCACATGATTGTTCGGAAAGTCTATCTTGGATGACGTAGAACACCACAAAAAGGAAAAAAAAAAGCGAAAAGACCGCATCACAACTTTTTTTTCGGGCCGCAAACTTCGGCAGCACGTTTGAGGGTCAAGTGGCTGAATTTGGACCCGGAAAATTGCGACGACCTATCACTGACCTAGATGGTTTCTGGGGCTTTCAGAATTGGTACGGTGGGCATCGTAGTTCCACACGGTTCAATAGTTATGGGGTTTCCAATATTATACTCGATTCAGATCGAAAAAGAAAAAATAAAAAGGGATGCAACACGAGGACTTTCCTGAAGGAAACCCATCCTAGTACTACTCTCGCCCAAGCACGCTTAACAGCGGAGTTCTGATGGGATCCGGTGCATTACGGCTGGTATGATCGCACCCGTAAGTACATTACTCGCGATTCCATATATCCATTTAATCGGAAATTTCGAGTGGATGGGTGTGGGACCACATGTTTGGTTGGTATTTTTTTCTAACTTGAAGTGCATCGTGGATGACGTAGAACACAGCAAAAAGTTATAAAAAAAAACAAGCGAAAAGACCGCATCGCAACTTTTTTTCGGGCAGCAAACTTCAGCAGCCCATTTGAGGGGCAAGACCGTTGAATTTGGACCCGAAAGAACGCGACGACCTATCACCGACCTAGATGGTTTCAAGGGCTTCCGAAATGGTTTCTGTGGGCGTCGTAGTTCCACACGGTTCAAAAGTTATGGGGTTTCCAATATTAGACTCGTTTTGGATTAAAAATAAAAAAATAAAAAAGGGGGCAACACGAGGACTTCCCGGGAGGTCACCAATCCTAGTACTACTCTCGCCCAAGCACGCTTAACTGCAGAGTTCTGATGGGATCCGGTGCATTAGTGCTGGTATGATCGCACCCGTTAGTGAATGACTTGCGATTCCATATATCCTTTTGTTCGGAAATTTCGAGTGGATGGGCGTGGGACCTACATGATTGGTTGGTATTTTTCTCTAACGGAAAGTGCATCTTGGATGACGTAGAACACAGCAAAAGTAAAAAAAAAAACAAGCGAAAAGACCGCATCACAACTTTTTTTTCGGGCCGCAAACTTCGGCAGCACGTTTGAGGGTCAAGACGGCTGAATTTGACCCGAAAAATCGCGACGACTTATCACCGACCTAGATGGTTTCTGGGGCTTTCCGAATTGGTGCTATGGGCGTCGTAGTTCCACACGGTTCAAAAGTTATGGGGTTTCCAATATTATACTCGTTTCAGATCGAAAAGGAAAAAATAAAATGGGTGCAACACGAGGACTTCCCGGAAGGACACCCATCCTAGTACTACTCTCGCCCAAGCAAGGTTAACAGTGGAGTTATGATGGGATCCGGTGCATTACTGCTGGTATGATCTCACCCGTTAGTACATGACTCTCAATTCCTTATATCCATTTGTTCGGAAATTTCGAGTGGATGGGCGTGGGACCCACATGATTGGTTGGTATTTTTCTCTAATGGAAAGTGCATCGTGGATGACGTAGAACACAACAAAAAGTAAAAACAAGCGAAAAGACCGCATCGCAACTTTTTTTCGGGCTGCAAACTTCAGCAGCCCGTTTGAGGGTCAAGACCGCTGAATTTGGACCCGAAAGAACGCGAAGACCTATCACCAACCTAGATGGTTTCTAGGACTTTCCGAAATTGTTTCTGTGGGCGTCGTAGTTCCACACGGTTCAAAAGTTATGGGGTTTCCAATATTAGACTCGTTTTGGATGGAAAAATAAAAAAATAAAAAGGGGGCAACACGAGGACTTCCCGGGAGGTCACCAATCCTAGTACTACTCTCGCCCAAGCATGCTTAACTGCAGTGTTCTGATGGGATCCGGTGCATTAGTGCTGGTATGATCGCACCTTTAGTACATGACCTGCGATTCCATATATCCTTTTGTTTAGAAATTTCGAGTGGATGGGCGTGAGACCGACATGATTGGTTGGTATTTTTCTCTGATGGAAAGTGCATCGTGGATGACGTAGAACACAGCAAAAAGTAAAAAAAACCAAGCGAAAAGACCGCATCGCAACTTTTTTTTCGGGCCGCAAACTTCGGCAGCCCGTTTGAGGGTCAAGACGGCTGAATTTGGACCCGAAAAATCGCGACGACTTATCACCGACCTAGATGGTTTCTAGGGCTTTCCGAATTGGTTCTGCGGGCGTCGTAGTTCCACACGGTTCAAAAGTTATGGGGTTTCCAATATTATACTCGTTTCAGATTGAACAAGAAAAAATAAAAAGGGGTGCAACACGAGGACTTCCCGGGAGGTCACCCATCCTAGTACTACTCTCGCCCAAGCATGCTTAACTGCAGAGTTCTGATGGGATCCGGTGCATTGCTGCTGGTATGATCGCACCCATTAGTAAATGACTCGTCATTCCATATATCCTTTTGTTCGGAAATTTCGAGAAGATGGGCGTGGGACCCACATGATTGTTCGGAAAGTCTATCTTGGATGACGTAGAACACCACAAAAGGAAAAAAAGCGAAAAGACCGCATCACAACTTTTTTTTCGGGCCGCAAACTTCGGCAGCACGTTTGAGGGTCAAGTGGCTGAATTTGGACCCGGAAAATTGCGACGACCTATCACTGACCTAGATGGTTTCTGGGGCTTTCAGAATTGGTACGGTGGGCATCGTAGTTCCACACGGTTCAATAGTTATGGGGTTTCCAATATTATACTCGATTCAGATCGAAAAAGAAAAAATAAAAAGGGATGCAACACGAGGACTTTCCTGAAGGAAACCCATCCTAGTACTACTCGCCCAAGCACGCTTAACAGGAGTTCTGATGGGATCCGTGCATTACGGCTGGTATGATCGCACCCGTAAGTACATTACTCGCGATTCCATATATCCATTTAATCGGAAATTTCGAGTGGATGGGTGTGGGACCACATGTTTGGTTGGTATTTTTTTCTAACTTGAAGTGCATCGTGGATGACGTAGAACACAGCAAAAAGTTATAAAAAAAAACAAGCGAAAAGACCGCATCGCAACTTTTTTTCGGGCAGCAAACTTCAGCAGCCCATTTGAGGGGCAAGACCGTTGAATTTGGACCCGAAAGAACGCGACGACCTATCACCGACCTAGATGGTTTCAAGGGCTTCCGAAATGGTTTCTGTGGGCGTCGTAGTTCCACACGGTTCAAAAGTTATGGGGTTTCCAATATTAGACTCATTTTGGATTAAAAAATAAAAAATAAAAAGGGGGGGGGGGCAACACGAGGACTTCCCAGGAGGTCACCAATCCTAGTACTACACTAGCCCAAGCATGCTTAACTGCAGAGTTCTGACGGGATCTGGTGCATTAGTGCTGGTATGATCGCACCTTTAGTTCATGACTCGCGATTCCATATATCCTTTTGTTCGGAAATTTCGAGTGGATGGGCGTGGACCCACATGATTGGTTGATAATTTTCTCTAACGGAAAGTGCATCTTGGATGACGTAGAACACAGCAAACAAAAAAAAAAACCAAGCAAAAAGACCGCATCGCAACTTTTTCTTTGGGCCGCAAACTTCGGCAGCCCATTTGAGGGTCAAGCCGGCTGAATTTGGACCCGGAAAATTGCGAAGACTTATCACTGACCTAGATGGTTTTTGGGGTTTCCGAATTGTTTCTGTTGGCATCGTAGTTCCACACGGTTCAAAAGTTATGGGGTTTCCAATATTATACTCGTTTCAGATCGAAAAAGAAAAATAAAAATGGGTGCAACACGAGGACTTCCCGGGAGGTCACCCATCCTAGTACTACTCTCGCCCGAGCACGCTTAACAGCGGAGTTCTGATGCGATCCAGTGGATTAGTGCTGGTATGATCGCACCCGTTAGTAAATGACTCGCGATTCCATATATCCTTTTGTTCGGAAATTTTGAGTGGATGGGCATGGGACCCACATAATTGGTTGGTATTTTTCTTTAACGGAAAGTGCATCTTGGATGACATAGAACACAACAAAATGTAAAAAAAAAAACAAGCGAAAAGACCGCATCGCAACTTTTTTTTCGGGCAGCAAACTTCGGCAACCTGTTTGAGGGCCAAGACGGCTGAATTTTGACCAGAAAAATCGCGATGACCTATCACCGACCTAACAGGTTTCTGGGGCTTTCCGAAATGGTTTCTGTGGGCATCGTAGTTCCACACGGTTCAAAAGTTATGGGGTTTCCAATATTAGACTCGTTTTGGATTAAAAATAAAAAAATAAAAAAGGGGGCAACACGAGGACTTCCCGGGAGGTCACCAATCCTAGTACTACTCTCGCCCAAGCACGCTTAACTGCAGAGTTCTGATGGGATCCGGTGCATTAGTGCTGGTATGATCGCACCCGTTAGTGAATGACTTGCGATTCCATATATCTTTTTGTTCGGAAATTTCGAGTGGATGGGCGTGGGACCCACATGATTGGTTTGGTATTTTTCTCTAACGGAAAGTGCATCTTGAATGACGTAGAACGCAGCAAAAAGTAAAAAAAAAAAAAAAGACCGCATCACAACTTTTTTTTCGGGCCGCAAACTTCGGCAGCACGTTTGAGGGTCAAGACGGCTGAATTTGACCCGAAAAATCGCGACGACTTATCACCGACCTAGATGGTTTCTGGGGCTTTCCGAATTGGTGCTATGGGCGTCGTAGTTCCACACGGTTCAAAAGTTATGGGGTTTCCAATATTATACTCGTTTCAGATCGAAAAAGAAAAAATAAAAATGGGTGCAACACGAGGACTTCCCGGAAGGACACCCATCCTAGTACTACTCTCGCCCAAGCACGCTTAACAGCGGAGTTCTGATGGGATCCGGTGCATTACTGCTGGTATGATCGCACCCGTTAGTACATGACTCGCGATTCCATATATCCATTTGTTCTGAAATTTCGAGTGGATGGGCGTGGACCCACATGATTGGTTGGTATTTTTTTCTAACTGAAAGTGCATCGTGGATGACGTAGAACACATCAAAAAGTTTAAAAAAAAAACCAAGCGAAAAGATCGCATCTCAATTTTTTTCGGGCCGCAAACTTCAGCAGCCCGTTTGAGGGTCAAGACTGCTGAATTTGGACCCGAAAGAACGCGAAGACCTATCACCGACCTTGATGGTTTCTAGGGCTTCCCGAAACGGTTTCTGTGGGCATCGTAGTTCCACACGGTTCAAAAGTAATGGGGTTTCCAATATTAGACTCGTTTTGGATTGATAGACTCGTTTTGGATTGAAAAAAAAAAACAAAGGGGGCCAACACGAGGACTTCCCGGGAGGTCACCAATCCTAGAACTACTCTCGCCCAAGCACGCTTAACTGCAGAGTTCTGATGGGATCCGGTGCATTAGTGCTGGTATGATCGCACCCTTAGTACATGACTCGCGATTCCATATATCCCTTTATTCGGAAATTTCGAGTGGATGGGCGTGGGACCCAGATGATTGGTTGTTATTTTTCTCTAACGGAAAGTGCATCTTGGATACGTAGAACACAGCAAAAAGTAAAAAAAAAAAACCAAGCGAAAAGACCGCAGCTCAACTTTTATTCGGACGCAAACCGCAGCCCGTTTGAGGGTCAAGACCGCTGAATTTGGACCCAAAAAATTGCGACGACTTATCATCGACCTAGATGGTTTTTGGGGCTTTCCGAATTGGTTCTGTGGGCGTCGTAGTTCCACACGATTCAAAAGTTATGGGGTTTCCAATATTATACTCGTTTCAGATCGAAAAAGAAAAAATAAAGGGTGCAACACGAGGACTTCCGGAGGTCACCAATCCTAGTACTACTCTCACCCAAGCACGCTTAACGCAGAGTTCTGATGGGATCCGTGCATTAGTGCTGGTATGATCGCACCCTTTAGTACATGACTCGCGATTCCATATATCCCTTTGTTCGGAAATTTCAAATGGATGGGCGTGGGACCCAGATGATTGGTTGTTATTTTCTCTAACGGAAAGTGCATCTCGGATACATAGAACACAGCAAAAGTTTTAAAAAAAAAAAAAAAAAAAAAACGAAAAGAGCTAACTTTTATTCGGGCCGCAAACTTCGGCAGCCCGTTTGAGGGTCAAGAAGGCTGAATTTGGACCCGAAAAATTGCGACGACTTATCGTCGACCTAGATGGTTTTTGGGGCTTTCCGAATTGGTGCTGTGGGCGTCGTAGTTCCACACGATTCAAAAGTTATGGGGTTTCCAATATTATACTCGTTTCAGATTGAAAAGGAAAAAATAAAAGGGTGCAACACGAGGACTTCCCGGGAGGTCACCAATCCTAGTACTACTCTCACCCAAGCACGCTTAACTGCAGAGTTCTGATGGGATCCGGTGCATTAGTGCTGGTATGATCGCACCCTTTAGTACATGACTTGCGATTCCATATATCTTTTTGTTCAGAAATTTCGAGTGGATGGGCGTGGGACCCAGATGATTGGTTGTTATTTTTCTCTAACGGAAAGTGCATCTTGGATACATAGAACACAGCAAAAAGTTATAAAAAAAAGCGAAAAGACCGCAGCGCAACTTTTTTTCGGGCTGCAAACTTTGGCAGCCCGTTTGAGGGTCAAGACGGCTGAATTTGGACCCGAAAAATTGCGACGACTTATCATCGACCTAGATGGTTTTTGGGGCTTTCCGAATTGGTGCTTTGGACGTCGTAGTTCCACACGATTCAAAAGTTATGGGGTTTCCAATATTATACTCGTTTCAGATTGAAAAAGAAAAAATAAAAGGGGTGCAACACGAGGACTTCCCGGGAGGTCACCAATCCTAGTACTACCCTCACCCAAGCACGCTTAACTGCAGAGTTCTGATGGGATCCGGTGCATTAGTGCTGGTATGATCGCACCCTTTAGTACATGACTCGCGATTCCATATATCCCTTTGTTCGGAAATTTCGAGTGGATGGGCGTGGGACCCAGATGATTGGTTGTTATTTTTCTCTAACGGAAAGTGCATCTCGGATACATAGAACACAGCAAAAGTTAAAAAAAAACCAAAAGCGAAAGCGCTTTTTTTCGGGCCGCAAACTTTGGCAGCCCGTTTGAGGGTCAAGACGGCTGAATTTGGACCCGAAAAATTGCGACGACTTATCATTGACCTAGATGGTTTTTGGGGCTTTCCGAATTGGTGCTTTGGACGTCGTAGTTCCACACGATTCAAAAGTTATGGGGTTTCCAATATTATACTCGTTTCAGATTGAAAAGAAAAATAAAGGGAGCAACACGAGGACTTCCGGAGGTCACCAATCCTAGTACTACTCTCACCCACGCACGCTTAACTGCAGAGTTCTGATGGGATCCGGTGCATTAGTGCTGGTATGATCGCACCCTTTAGTACATGACTCGCGATTCCATATATCCCTTTGTTCGGAAATTTCGAGTGGATGGGCGTGGGACCCAGATGATTGGTTGTTATTTTTCTCTAATGGAAAGTGCATCTTGGATCGTAGAACACAGCAAAAGTTTAAAGAAAAAAAACCAAGCGAAAAGACCGCCGCAACTTTTTTTTCGGTCAAAACTTCGCAGCCCGTTTGAGGTCAAGACGGCTGAATTTGGACCCGAAAAATTGCGACGACTTATCATCGACCTAGATGGTTTTTGGGGCTTTCCGAATTGGTTCTGTGGGCGTCGTAGTTCCACACGATTCAAAAGTTATGGGGTTTCCAATATTATACTCGTTTCAGATCGA
>JAEACV010000867.1:0-86967 GCA_016432835.1 Brassica nigra | reverse complement strand
GGAGTGAGAGGTGATCTCTGCATGCCCTGAGTCTCCTCTAATGGATTCTCGGCCAGCATCACAATCGCCACACTTGAGCGATTCTCATTCCATGGCTACAAGTCAATCTCATGAAACGAACTTAACTTGGTTTCCAGAAACCCTTTGATGCCTTTCCACTGGGCTCCGTCTTTTTTTTGGTTCTAACTTCGAAATAAATTGATCTCACGGTTGCTTCTGGTACCCACGTCTTGGTTTGGCTATACAGCCAGCTTTGATTGGTCATCCAATGAGCCACCATGTTGCCCATGACAATTAATACCGGGTCCAGATTTATTTGTTTTACCAATGAAAAGGAGGGTTTGAAGTTTTTAGTACTTTTATTAAGTATAAAAAATACAAAACAAGGATTTTAACTCATACCGATTTTTTTGTTCTCTCAATTATGACAAACAGTACAGTTAATTTAGTTTGTTGTTGTTCTCGCTTCAATCGATGAAGAATTTTAAACAAAATAAAAAGAAAACTCCAATGACGATGCTTTTGGCGATATTAACTGATTTGTTGTTAATGAAATTAGAAGAAATAGTCTATATCTTATAATGGGTACATGCATGGTGAGGCCACCTCATTTGTTGATACTCATATTTTACCTTCAGTTCGGGTTCACTCCTGGCCCTAGGGTGAGTGGGATAACCAATCCCGACCAGTCCGACTCAATTCAACTCCCGCCAGTGATAGCTGCATTATCTGACCTTTGGACTCTATACATCTCTGCTTCTTCCCTCGTTCAAGTTATTCTCGATTTTACGCATTAAGACCGGAAAATCGTAGAAGTCCAAGGCCTAAAACGGCCCGCAAGGATCTAAACGTGTCTAGAGACCAATCTAATGATTTTAGGAATCCAAGCCCAATGGAAGTTATGACAGATTTATCCTAACTCGCTGAAATAGGATAAATGTTAAGTTCTCGAAAGATAAATGCAAGATTCGAGGATAAACTACGTAAGACCGACAAAAAAAAAGAGAATATTTCCAAGAGATAAACTTGGGCCCAAAGGCAAAGGAGTAAAAAGGCCACAGACTCCAAAACAACTATATAACGAGAGCTGGAGAAGAAAGGGGATCTTGTGAAATAGACTTAGAGACTCCTGTAGCTTAGAGAGCTTAGAACTTAGGGTGGTTAGACTAGCAAGGTAAGACTTAGGACGTTTCCATACCTTCTGTTATGCTTTTATCTAGTTAGCATATCTCTACTCTCTCAAAGAAATCGTATTCATACTATTCCATTAATAAAACGTACTTGAGTAATCATTTATTTTAATCTTGATGCCCATTCTTTTTACGCTCTCTAAAGTGATTACGCTGGAGAATCTCGACCTTCAGGGAAAATCGGGTTTCATTTGGTTTTCCTCCTCAGATTTATTCATTAAAATCGACGTGTAAATTCTGCCCAACAGAAGTACATTGTTTATAGTCTAACGGAATGAGAAATCAAAGATTGCCCTACCACGGTTAAGAACCTTACCGTAAGATAAGCTGGATGCATTTCTAAGGAAAAATCATGCACAGATCAGATAATCCACACATCTGGCCTAAAAATGCTTAGTCTTTAGTTCCCTATTGTCTAACTCATTTAGCAGGTAAGTTACAACAATCGCCTCCCCCACTAGCCAACTTATGTCTCATTGAGTAAAAATCAAAGTTTGCAAGGCCAAATTGATTGGCAGTTTCAATCTTGACTTATCTCTTCACCACGGGCTTCTACATTCCAAGTTGATATTGAACTGTAACTCCAAACTCATCCTCTACTGGCTATTTGATATTTTTATATTTTCTTTCAATATCAATAGTGAGACTCTCAAATTTTTATAGTTTATGAAGTTTCCACTTAATTTAAAGTAAATAGAGCATAAAATGCTTAGTCTTTAGCCTCTATTGCTCCAACAACCTAACACTTGTTTCACCACCATCACCCAAAACAAAGAAACCAATCTGAAACCCAAGTGAGTACCTCTCTTATTTATGTTTGTTATTATACATGTGTGTGTGTGTGTTTTTAACATTTATGTGTGTGTATGTTTCAAATTCCAAACGGAATCAATTAGCATCATTGAAGAATTTTCCTTACAGGAGGATATAAAAGGACAAGAACTCTGTTTTAATTCACTTCTTATATGTTACCATTCTCAATCATTAAAATTTAAATGAGGGCTGTTAACGTATTGATAGTTAGAGCTTGAATTTAAGTCATAACCTGCAGGATCTGTCCCGCTTGATCCTGCTGCTGCAAAGTGGATGGATCGACCAATTTGAAATATTTGTACTTAAGTGCATGTTAAGTTATTTTATGCTAGAAAAATAATGTGATAGTCGAATTTAAAACAGTGGTATCCACTAACCTGCAATTTTTTTTAAAGATTTTCATAGAAATAATGATTATATATATATAATTATAATGATATTAATTTTAAAAAATATATATATATAATGAATATAAATATTAATTTATTGTTATTAATATTATGGACTCAACGGTCATTGAACTAGCGGTCTAATATTCTTCCCTTTAGGATCAACGGGCTCTAACTTTTGAAACGAAAAATACTCAATTTGCATTGGGATGGTCGTGGAGCGGTTTTAACCCGCTCCCAATACTACTGGTAGTATATTCCTTTGTGTTACGAGTTCAAGCCACATTAAATGATTTATTTTTAAACTACATTAAAATGATTTCAGTAGAGGATTTTATGCTTATGGGAGATTATTTATTTAAAGCCCAGACTTCCATTAATAGTAAAAAAACACAATGAAGAACTAAGATTATCATCATTGAATATAATTAGATTAAAATATTTAGTAATTCAACTTTATTCAACATTTTATTAGTCTATTCAATTAACTTGTAAAATACTGTCTCTTGAATAATGGTTTTGTTCTTGTGATCATATTTTACTTTTAATTGAACAGATCCAGATGAAGTGATAGCTATTCCAAAACGATAATGACGGCGTAACAGATTCCTATGTGAAGTGTGTAACAAGGGATTTAACCGGGAACAGAATCTACAGCTTCACTGAGAGTACACAACCTTCCATGGAAGCTGAAACAAAAGTCAGAAAAGATGAGGAGGAAGGTATACATTTGTGCGGAGCCCACAAGGCCCCACCATGACCCGTCACATGCCTCGAGACCTCACCGGAATCAAGAAGCATTATTACACTGCAGCACTGTGAGAAGAAGTGGAATGCAAGAAATGTCCTAAGAGTTATGCTCTTCTATCTGACTGGAAAACTCACTCTAAGATTTGTGGTACCAAAGTGTATGGATGTGACTGTGGTACCACTTCTCTAGGTAAAACCATATACCGCCTTTCTTGGTTCAGTTCGATAATTTTTTTCCTTATGATAATTTGTCAATACTTAGGTTTATATCACTGATATCAAATGAGAATCGATACAAGAACATATGTCAACAAACATTAGTGAAGCGTGTTGTTAGTCCATATGTCTTATTGTCAGTACAGGTCGAATTGACAAAATATTTTACTCCAAATTTTACACTTCTAGATTTTTAGTTTCTGCTACAAAATGAATTTTGTGGTTTAAATATTGTTTATTTTGGTTAAATATATATTTTTTCTATATTTGGTGGATATAGTAATATATTGATACTAACCATTTTGGGGATTAATTGCAGAAGAAACAATTACATTTCGCACAAGACATTCTGTATTGCATTAAAACAGGAGCCAGCAAGAAATCCACGTGAGCTTCCGGAAATGGGAGCAGCCCCTGGTGGAAGTGGTGTCAGACATGGCTTTTACCGGTGCTGCTTATTAAGTATAAAAATACAAACAAGGATTTTAACTCATACCGTGTTTTTGTTCTTCAATTATCACAAACAGTATTAGTTAATTTAGTTTAACAGTTGTTCTCGCTTTCATCGATGAAGAATTTTAAACAAAACAAAAGAAAAATCCAATCCCCACATGCTTTACAATATTAACTGATTTGTTGTTAATGAAATTAGAAGAAATGGTCTATATCTTACCAACGGTACATGGGTGAGGTCACCTCATTTGTTGATACTATACTCTCTTGCCGGTTCACCTCGGTCTAGGGTGAGGACAATCCAATCCGACTCAGTCCACTCAATTCAACTTAGCTTCCGTGATAGTTGATCTGACCTTTGGACCCTATACATCTCCTAACTCCTGAGTTATTCTCAGTTTTACATTAAGAACTCTAATCAGCTAAAGTCAGGCCTAAAACGGCCCGCAGGATCTAAATGTCTAGAGACCTCTACGATTTTAGGAATCAAGCCAATGGAAGTTATGACAGTTTATGCTCTAACTCAAATAGGATAAATGTTAACAACTCAAAGATAAATGTCAAGATTCGAGGATAACTACGTAAGACCGACAAAAAAAAGAATATTTCCAAAAGAGATAAACTTGGGCCCAAAGGCAAAGGAGTAAAAGGCCACAGACCTAAAACAACTATATCTGAGTGAAGAAAAGGGGTTCAGAATTTAGACTTAGAGAACTCCTGCTAGCAGAGCTTAGAACTTAGGTGGTTAGACTAGCAAGGTAAGACTTAGGACGTTTTGCCACCTTCTGTTCTGCTTTTATCTAGTTAGCATATCTACTCCTCTCGGAGAAATCCTGTATATCTATTCCATTAATAAAACCTGAGTAATCATTTATTTTAATCTTGATGTCTATCTTTTACGCTAAAGTGATTTGGAGAATTGACCTTCGGGAAAATCGGGTTTACTTGGTTTTCCTCCATTTATTCATTAAAATCGACGGTGTAAATTTGTTCCACGTAGTACATTGTTTATAGTCTAACTAAACGAGAATCAAAGATTGCCTCACTACGGTTAAGAACTCCTCACCTCTGGTAAGACAAGTTGATGCATTTCTAAGGAAAAAATTGAAGTAATAAGATCAGACAATCCACATCTGGCCTAAAATGCTTAGTCTTTAGTTCTCTATTGCTCCAACTCATTAGCGGTAAGTTACAACAATCGCCTCCCTCACTAGCCACTTATGTCTCGTTGAGTGAAAATCAAAGTTTGCACACAAATTGATTGGCAGTTTTCAATCTTGACTTATCTCTTCATTACGGGCTTCTACATTTCAAGTTGATATTGAACTGTAACTCCAAAACTCATCCTCTACGGGCTGTTTGATATTTTATATTTTCTTTTCAATATCAATAGTAGACTTTCTCAATTTTTTTTTATAATTTATGAAGTTTACCTTAATTTAAAGTAAATAGGAGCATAGAAATGCTTAATCTTTAGATCTCTATTGCTCCAACTCATTAGCAGGTAAGTTACAACAATCGCTCCCTCACTAGCCACTTATGTCTCGTTGAGTGAAAATCAAAGCTTGCACACAAATTGATAGGCAGTTTTCAATCTTGACTTATCTCTTCAATTACGGCTTTACATTTCAAGTTGATATTGAATAACTCCAAAACTCATCCTCTACGGGCTGTTTGATATTTTTATATTTTCTTTTCAATATCAATAGTAGACTTTCTCAAATTTTTTTTATAATTTATGATGTTTACCTTAATTTAAAGTAAAGAGGAGCATATTTAAAAAAGAACGAATTTTATTAATGATAATGAATGATTTAAATTGTAATAGATTAATTTAAACAATAGTTAGTTCTATTATGGTATTAAATTTTTTCAAACGAACAGAGACACATCCGAGTTGACTAGTTTTTTCCTAAAATAATTAGATTTCTTTCCTTAGTAGCCAAATGGATTGTAGCTATCTACATACATATTTTTTCCAATAGTCTATACTAAACTACAAAAATCCCGAATCCGAAAGCCAACTCAGTTGACTGTAGCAATATAATTTGAGATTTACATCTCAATCCCAATCATTATAAGAACATACCAAAGCAAGAAAGAGAGAAAAACATAGAGGTGATTTTCTTTTCCTTTGAGGTGTGTTTATTTGTATATATTCTGTATATTTTACATGCATATGGCATGCTTTTTCGTCATCCTCTTAATACCATTGAATTTATATTTGTTCTTGTAATTTCTGTGTAGAGTAAGCAAAAGCATATCCTGAGAAGATGTCTTCATTGTACACTCAGTTTTCCCCCCTCCTCGCCACCGGAGCAAACAACGTTAACCGTAAAGAGATGGCGATGACGATGATCCAACAACCCAACACCGTTGTTTCACCACCATCACCCAAAAAACAAAGAAACCAATCTGGAAACCCAAGTGAGTACCTCTTATTTATGTTTGTTATTATACATGTGTGTGTGTGTGTTTTATACATTTATGTGTGTGTATGTTTCAAATTCCAAAGGGAATCAATTAGCATCATTGAAGAATTTTCCTTACAGGAGGATATAAAAAGGATAAGAACTCTGTTTTTAATTCACTTCTTATATGTTACCATTCTCAATCATTAAAATTTAAATGAGAGGGCTGTTAATGTATTGATAGTTAGAGCTTGGAATTTAAGTCATAACCTGCAGGATCTGTCCCGTTTGATCCTGCTGCTGCAAAGTGGATGCGGATCGACCAATTTGAAATATTTGTACTGCGAGTGCATGTTAAGTTATTTTATGCGAGAAAATACGTATAGGTCGAATTTAAACAGTGGTATCCGACAACCTGCAATTTTTTTTAAAGATTGTCATAGAAATACGATTATATATATATATTATAATGATATTAATTTTAAAAATATATATATAATGAATATAAATATTAATTTATTGTTATTAATATTACATGGACTCAACGGGTCATTGAACTAGTGCGTCTAATATTCTTCCCTTTAGGATCAACGGGTCAAATTTTAAAACAAAAAATACTCAATTTGCATTGGGATGGTCGTGGAGCGGTTTTAACCCGCTTCCCAATACTACTGGTAGTACATTCCTTTGTGTTACGAAGTTCAAGCCACATTAAATGATTTATTTTAAACTACATTAAAATGATTTCAGTAGAGGATTTTATGCTTATGGGAGATTATTTATTTAAAGCCCAGACTTCCATTAATAGAAAAAAAACACAATGAAGAACTAAGATTATCATCATTGAATATAATTAGATTAAAATATTTAGTAATTCGTACTTTATTCAACATTTTATTAGTCTATTCAATTAACTTGTCAAATACTGTCTCTTGAATAATGGTTTTGTTCTTGTGATCAATATTTTACTTTTAATTGAACAGATCCAGATGCTGAAGTGATAGCTATTCCAAAGACGATCATGACGGCTAACAGATTCCTATGTGAAGTGTGTAACAAGGATTTAACTGAACAGAATCTACAGCTTCACGAGTACACAACCTTCCATGGAAGCTGAAACAAAGTCGGAAAAGAAGTGAGGAGGAAGGTATACATTTGTCCGAGCCCACATTCCACCATGACCCGTCACATCTCGGAGACCTCACCGAATCAAGAAGCATTATTACCGCAAGCACTGTGAGAAGAAGGGAATGCAAGAAATGTCCTAAGAGTTATGCTCTTCTATCTGACTGGAAAACTCACTCTAAGATTTGTGGTACCAAAGTGTATGGATGTGATTGTGGTACCACCTTCTCTGTAAAACCATACCGCCTTTCTTGGTTCAGTTCGATAATTTTTTTCCTTATGATAATTTCCGTTCAATACTTAGGTTTATATCACTGATATCAAATGAGAATCGATTACAAGAACATATGTTAACAAACATTAGTGAAACGGTTGTTAGTCCATATGTCTTATTGTCAGTACAGGTTCGAATTGACAAAATATTTTACTTCAAATTTTACACGCCTAGATTTTAAGGTTTCTGCTACAAAATGAATTTTGTGGTTTAAATATTGTTTATTTTGGTTAAATATATATTTTTTCTATATTTGGTGGATATAGTAATATATTGCGATACTAACCATTTTTGGGGATTAATTGCAGAAGAAACAATTACATTTCGCACAAGACATTCTGTATTGCATTAAAACAGGAGCCAGCAAGAAATCCTACGGTGAGCTTCCCGGAAATGGGAGCAGCCTCTGGTGGAAGTGGTGTCAGACATGGCTTTTACGGCGGTGCTGCTTCTGCTGTTGGCAAACAAGACTTTACGCCTGCTGTTTCTTCTCTTGACCGACATGGCTTTTACGCGCGCTGCTTCTGCTCTCCTCACAACCAATTCAGTAACAACTCAAACACTGGTTTTAACCTCCGCCACAGGTTACAATCTGAACCATTCATCTTCCAAAATTTTGAAGACTTGGTTCCTCAGCCCACCAAGCCTAATCACAGCCCAACCATTTCCTCATGCAATACTCTTCAACCAAGGACTGTTGGCGACAACGATCCGACTCTCAGGAGCCAGCACAATTTGATTAGCCGGTGATATGATAAACAATAACAACAGCCCTAACCCTGGATATTTTCAGAACAACACCAAGAACTCTAATCAGGCTATTTTCACCCATGGTGCGCCAACAACAATCCGAAATGGGAGCAGCCTCTGCTGGAAGTGGTGTCAGACATGGCGCTTACGGCGGCGCTGCTTCTGCTCCTCACAACCAATTCGTAACAACTCAAACACTGGTTTTACCCTCCGCCGCAAGTTACAATCTGAACCATTCATCTTCCAAAACTTTTGAAGACTTGGTTCCTCAGCCCACCAAGCCTAATCCCGCCAAACCAATTCTCGCATGCAATACTCTTCAACCAAGGACTGTTGGCGACAACGATCCGACTCTCAGGAGCCAGCACAATTTGATTAGCCTCGTGATATGATAAACAATAACGACAGCCCTAACCCTGGATATTTTCAGAACAACACCAAGAACACTAATCAGGCTATTTTCACCCATGGTGCGCCAACAACAATCCTTCTGGTTTGGTAAGAGGGTTACCTTCTTCATCTTTATCTTGGTCAAGTGTGATCGCTAATGGCTTTGGACAAAATCAGAATGGAAACCTTCAGGGTCGAATGAGCTCTCTGCCTGACAAAAAAATCAACAAGGCTGGTCCAGTAGTAACATTTTGGGCCCACACTTCGTAACAACCTTAGCATGGGAGGCTCTAATATGCCCTTTGATTTTCCTGGTGTTAAAGGAGGAATTGTGAGCAATGGTCGTAATCCAGCTCCTTTGGACACTGAGATGAAGTATTCATATCCAATTCATCCATTTGGACACAATTGAGATGATTTTATTAAAATCTATGTTGTTGGGTTTCATTGGAGACATTATTTTCAGTTTTCGTTTGTTGTTGTCAACTATTGCAATGGATAAGTACCTTCTCTTAAATAAGGATTTAAGTTGGCGATTTTCAGTTAATTTCAAGTTTTTTTTCATAATGTTGTCTTGGTTTGAATCTCGTGGGGTTCTTTATGGATTCTTAACTGTCGGTTTATGTTGCTGGACATAGAGTCCTGATCCAAAATCCAAACCCATATTTGTTCTAAAATATCCTAAATCGAATTTAATCTGATCTATATAAATAACCAATCGTATTGAGTTAAAGGATATTAAATATCTGAAAATTATATGATAATACTCGATATCTGAAATTAATCCGAACATATCTGATATTATGTAAGATATTATCGTAAAACATTTTTTTCTTAATTTTAACATGTTGACATGTTTGTGTTTTTGGTTATTTTAAGTTCAATTTATTTTTGGATATTTGTGTTAGTTTTTGTACAAATATTTTGGCTCAGGTACAAATGTAACTTCAGTTGAAAATATTAAAATATAACATATATCTTTTGAATATTCAATACAATGTTCAGAAATATCCAAAATATTTTGGTTTGGGTTCTCTTTTATTTTTTTCTTGAAAAATAATATTTTGGATAAATTGTTTTTTTATTTTACAGACAATACTTTTTATTTATGAGAGTTAAGAATTAGCCTTTTTCAACTATAGCAAAATTTCAACATTTTATTTTTGTCATCAACATAAACAGACTCATGAAGACTCTCCAAACCAAACAGGTAACTCTGCATCCATATGAACAACAAACGACGGCTGTGTTTTTGCACTCCAAACAAGGCTGTCCGTCCATGAATTATGCGCCCGAGACTTATGAATGATCTCTGAGTTGTGAAAACTTTCTCCTACGATCTTGATATCTTCCAAGTAGCTTGCAAATGTCGGTCATTCTTATGGTTCCAAAACCATCTTCACCAATTGAGAACAATCCTTTGATAAAAAACTGAGTGCTTACAGGTTCGCTCCTGCACCAAACACTAACATGTTTAACCGATGATAACAAATTGAGTGCTTACAGTTTCAGCCATGGCACAATCAGTATCTAACACATTCTATATGCACAGTCTTATTACACTACCAATTGGATTCGCCTTAGATACTTGCACAGAAATTACAGCCGGTAGAGCTCAAGTCATAGGCATGCCCATTTGCAGGCAATGAACGTAGGAGAACAGAGCAAAAGAGTTAGTTGTAACAGAAAAGAATAACCATGGTTGAGGGAAACATACTCGATTAAACAACAAACATCTTCCAGGATCATCATAAACAGTGCCATGCTACTTGTTGAAGAAAGAAGGAAAAGTCAAGGTTATGCTTACAGGAAAAAATGAACATGGACAAAAAAGACAGAAAACTCAATAGAACCTTTGGTTCCTATCATCAACCCAACGTCTACAACTGTTTTATGAACTCCATCTCCACATTTTGTGTCTCTTTCTGTAGCCGGTTAAATGGTTTTGTAATTTTTATTTTATGCTTCATTGTGTATTGATTTAGAGGTTTATTTTTATTGATTCATGTTTATACATATGCGTAAACATTTAGAGTGTACATCTCCACTACCACTAGAACCATCGGGGGTTGTCAATCTCCATAGCAGGCTTAGGAGCTTCCAAGCTGATGGGTGTAACCGTCTCCATTGTCTTTTCAGTAAACTCAGTATGCCCTGTTCTTTTCAGATGCAAATCGCTTCCTTCACATTCAGATAAGAAAGAGAAAGTAATCAAAATACATTAGTCATGAAACTCGCGACATTGCAAAAGCCAAGGCTCCACAGGCAATAAAACTAATAAGGAACTATAATAAAAAAAAGTGAAATCTAATGAAAACAATGTGCGATAGACACCAAGAATAGGCTAAGACCAGATCAACGGAAAATTGGAAAATAGACTCAATTTCGTTCAAAAGTCACGCCAAAACCCATCAGTTCCAAGCCAGTAAAGATTGTAATCAAATCGAGATGACAAAGTCAACCCGTTTACAGAACTCGGAAACATCGAGATTACATGTATCAAGCTCCGAACTTGATCAAAGAAAACCCCAAGGAGATCTGCGAGTAACTTCAAGCTACCACCAACCAAAGCAGACTCATATTAATAAAAGAAGCGATGAGAATCGAAGATCCGTACGGTTTTGGAGCGACAAGGCTTTCTGCATGCAGTGCAAACGAGATTGAGCACCGCCTCGGCGAAATTGGAGTGAGAGGTGATCTCTGCATGCCCCTGAGTCTCCTCTACGGACTTCGGCCGCGCACCACAATCGCCACACTTGAGCGATTCTCCTTCCATGGCTACAAGTCAATCTCTCGAAACGAACCGAACTTGGTTTCAGAAACTTTGATGCCTTTCCACTGCCCGGTTCAGTTTTTTTGGTTCTAACTTCGAAATAAATTGATCTCGTCGGTTAAGCTTCTGGTACCCACGTCTTGGTTTGGTTATACAGCCAGCGTTTGATTGGTTCATCCTTAACCAGCCTCAATTACAAGCGTTCCATGACAATTTAATACCGGTCTGCATTTATTTGTTTTACCAATGTGAAAAGAGGGTTTGAAGTTTTTTTTTAGTACTTTTTATTAAGTATAAAAATACAAAAACAAGGATTTTAACTCATACCGTATTTTTTGTTCTTCAATTATCACAAACAGTATTAGTTAATTTAGTTTAACAGTTGTTCTCGTTTCACTGATGAAGAATTTTAAACAAAACAAAAAGAAAACTCCAATGACGCATGCTTTTGGCGTAATATTAACTGATTTGTTGTTAATGAAATTAGAAGAAATAGTCTATATCTTATACGGTACATGGGTGAGGTCACCTCATTTGTTGATACTATACGACCCTGCGTTCACCTCGCCCTAGGGTGAGGACAATCCAATCCCGACCAGTCCGACTCAATTCAACTCCCGTCTTCCGTGATAGTTGCATTATCTGACCTTTGGACCCTATACATCTCGCTTCGCCTCGCTCAAGTTATTCTCAAGTTTTACGATTAAGACCGGAAAATCGTGAGAAAGTCCAAGGCCTAAAACGCCCGCAAGGATCTAAACGTGTCTAGAGACCAATCTACGATTTTAGGAATCCAAGCCCAATGGAAGTTATGACAGTTTATCCTAACTCGGAAATAGGATAAATGTTAAGTTTCAAAGATAAATGTCAAGATTCGAGGATAACTACTAAGACCGACAAAAAAAAAGAATATTTCCAAAAGAGATAAACTTGGGCCCAAAGGCAAAGGAGTAAAAGGCCACAGACCTAAAACAACTATATAACGAGAGCTGGAGAAGAAAAGGGGATTCGAGAATTTAGACTTAGAGAACTCCTGCTAGCTTAGAGAGCTTAGAACTTAGGTGGTTAGACTAGCAAGGTAAGACTTAGGACGTTTTGCCACCTTTCTGTTCTGCTTTTATCTAGTTAGCATATCTCTACTCCTCTCGAGAAATCCTGTATTCGTACTATTCCATTAATAAAACGCCTCTGAGTAATCATTTATTTTAATCTTGATGTCTATCTTTTACGTTCTAAAGTGATTACGCGGAGAATTCGGACCTTCAGGGAAAATCGGGTTTACTTGGTTTTCCTCCGTATTTATTCATTAAAATCGACGGTGTAAATTTCGGTTCCCACAGAAGTACATTGTTTATAGTCTAACGGAACGAGAAATCAAAGATTGCCTCACTACGTGTTAAGAACTCCTCACTCTCTGGTAAGACAAGTTGATGCATTTCTAAGGAAAAAAAATTGAAGTAATAAGATCAGACAATCCACATCTGGCCTAAAAATGCTTAGTCTTTAGTTCTCTATTGCTCCAACTCATTAGCAGGTAAGTTACAACAATCGCTCCCTCACTAGCCACTTATGTCTCGTTGAGTGAAAATCAAAGTTTGCACACAAATTGATTGGCAGTTTTCAATCTTGACTTATCTCTTCAATTACGGGCTTCTACATTTCAAGTTGATATTGAACTGTAACTCCAAAACTCATCCTCTACGGGCTGTTTGATATTTTTATATTTTCTTTTCAATATCAATAGTAGACTTTCTCAAATTTTTTTTATAATTTATGAAGTTTACCTTAATTTAAAGTAAAGAGGAGCATATTTAAAAAAGAACGAATTTTATTAACGATAATGAATGATTTAAATTGTAATAGATTAATTTAAACAATAGTTAGTTCTATTATGGTATTAAATTTTTTCAAACGACGCTACAGAGACACGTATCCGAGTTGACTAGCCTTTTTTTCCTAAAAATAATTAGATTTCTTTCCTTAGTAGCCAAATGGATTGTAGCTATCTACATACATATTTTTTCCAATAGTCTATACTAAACTACAAAAATCCCGAATCCGAAAGCCAACTCAGTTGACTGTAGCAATATAATTTGAGATTTACATCTCAATCCCAATCATTATAAGAACATACCAAAAGCAAGATAAAGAGAGAAAAACATAGAGGTGATTTTCTTTTCCTTTGAGGTGTGTTTATTTGTATATATTCTGTATATTTTTACATGCATATGGCATGCTTTTTCGTCATCCTCTTAATACCATTGAATTTATATTTGTTCTTGTAATTTCTGTGTAGAGTAAGCAAAAGCATATCCTGAGAAGATGTCTTCATTGTACACTCAGTTTTCCCTCCTCACCGAGCAAACAACGTTAACCAGAAGAGATGGCGATGACGATGATCCAACAACCCAACACCGTTGTTTCACCACCATCACCCAAAACAAAGAAACCAATCTGGAAACCCAAGTGAGTACCTCTTATTTATGTTTGTTATTATACATGTGTGTGTGTGTGTTTTATACATTTATGTGTGTGTATGTTTCAAATTCCAAACGGAATCAATTAGCATCATTGAAGAATTTTCCTTACAGGAGGATATAAAAGGATAAGAACTCTGTTTTAATTCACTTCTTATATGTTACCATTCTCAATCATTAAAATTTAAATGAGAGGGCTGTTAATGTATTGATAGTTAGAGCTTGGAATTTAAGTCATAACCTGCAGGATCTGTCCCGCTTGATCCTGCTGCTGCAAAGTGGATGGATCGACCAATTTGAAATATTTGTACTGCGAGTGCATGTTAAGTTATTTTATGCAGAAAAATATGATAGGTCGAATTTAAACAGTGGTATCCGCCAACCTGCAATTTTTTAAAGATTTTCATAGAAATACGATTATATATATATAATTATAATGATATTAATTTTAAAAAATATATATATAATGAATATAAATATTAATTTATTGTTATTAATATTACATGGACTCAACGGGTCATTGAACTAGTGCGGTCTAATATTCTTCCCTTTAGGATCAACGGGTCAATTTTTGAAACAAAAAATACTCAATTTGCATTGGGATGGGTCGGGTGGAGCGTTTTAACCCGCTTCCCAATACTACTGGTAGTACATTCCTTTGTGTTACGAAGTTCAAGCCACATTAAATGATTTATTTTAAACTACATTAAAAATGATTTCAGTAGAGGATTTTATGCTTATGGGAGATTATTTATTTAAAGCCCAGACTTCCATTAATAGTAAAAAAAACACAATGAAGAACTAAGATTATCATCATTGAATATAATTAGATTAAAATATTTAGTAATTCGTGTACTTTATTCAACATTTTATTAGTCTATTCAATTAACTTGTCAAATACTGTCTCTTGAATAATGGTTTTGTTCTTGTGATCAATATTTTACTTTTAATTGAACAGATCCAGATGCTGAAGTGATAGCGTTATCTCCAAAGACGATCATGACGGCGAACAGATTCCTATGTGAAGTGTGTAACAAGGATTTAACCGAACAGAATCTACAGCTTCACGGAGAGTACACAACCTTCCATGGAAGCTGAAACAAAAGTCGGAAAAGAAGTGAGGAGGAAGGTATACATTTGTCCGAGCCCACATCGCCCACCATGACCCGCCACATGCTCTCGAGACCTCACCGAATCAAGAAGCATTATTACCGCAAGCACTGTGAGAAGAAGTGGGAATGCAAGAAATGTCCTAAGAGTTATGCTCTTCTATCTGACTGGAAAACTCACTCTAAGATTTGTGGTACCAAAGTGTATGGATGTGATTGTGGTACCACCTTCTCTAGGTAAAACCATATACCGCCTTTCTTGGTTCAGTTCGATAATTTTTTTTCCTTATGATAATTTCCGTTCAATACTTAGGTTTATATCACTGATATCAAATGAGAATCGATTACAAGAACATATGTTAAAAAACATTAGTGAAACGTGTTGTTAGTCCATAGGTCTTATAGTCAGTACAGGTTCGGAATTGACTAAATATTTTTACTTCAAATTTTACATCTAGATTTTAAGGTTTCTGCTACAAAATGAATTTTGTGGTTTAAATATTGTTTATTTTGGTTAAATATATATTTTTTCTATATTTGGTGGATATAGTAATATATTGCGATACTAACCATTTTTGGGGATTAATTGCAGAAGAAACAATTACATTTCGCACAAGACATTCTGTATTGCATTAAAACAGGAGCCAGCAAGAAATCCTACGGTGAGCTTCCCGGAAATGGGAGCAGCCTCTGGTGGAAGTGGTGTCAGACATGGCTTTACGGCGGTGCTGCTTCTGCTGTTGGCAAACAAGACTTTTACCGTGCTGTTTCTTCTCTTGACCGACATGGCTTTTACGGCGGCGCTGCTTCTGCTCTCCTCACAACCAATTCAGTAACAACTCAAACACTGGTTTTAACCCTCCCGCCACAGGTTACAATCTGAACCATTCATCTTCCAAAAATTTTGAAGACTTGGTTCCTCAGCCCACCAAGCCTAATCACAGCCCAACCAATTTCCTCATGCAATACTCTTCAACCAAGGACTGTTGGCGACAACGATCCGACTCTCAGGAGCCAGCACAATTTGATTAGCGCCGGTGATATGATAAACAATAACAACAGCCCTAACCCTGGATATTTTCAGAACAACACCAAGAACTCTAATCAGGCTATTTTCACCCATGGTGCGCCAACAACAATCCGAAATGGGAGCAGCCTCTGCTGGAAGTGGTGTCAGACATGGCGCTTACGGCGGCGCTTCTGCTCTCCTCACAACCAATTCGGTAACAACTCAAACACTGGTTTTACCCTCCCGCAAGTTACAATCTGAACCATTCATCTTCCAAAACTTTTGAAGACTTGGTTCCTCAGCCCACCAAGCCTAATCCCGCCAAACCAATTTCGCATGCAATACTCTTCGAACCAAGGACTGTTGGCGCACAACGATCCGACTCTCAGGAGCCAGCACAATTTGATTAGCCTCGTGATATGATAAACAATAACGACAGCCCTAACCCTGGATATTTTCAGAACAACACCAAGAACACTAATCAGGCTATTTTCACCCATGGTGCGCCAACAACAATCCTTCTGGTTTGGTAAGAGGGTTACCTTCTTCATCTTTATCTTGGTCAAGTGTGATCGCTAATGGCTTTGGACAAAATCAGAATGGAAACCTTCAGGGTCGAATGAGCTCTCTGCCTGTGACAAAAAATCAACAAGGCTGGTCCAGTAGTAACATTTTGGGCCCACACTTCGTAACAACCTTAGCATGGGAGGCTCTATATATGCCCTTTGATTTTCCTGGTGTTAAAGGAGGAATTGTGAGCAATGGTCGTAATCCAGCTCCTTTGGACACTGAGATGAAGTATTCATATCCAATTCATCCATTTGGACACAATTGAGATGATTTTATTAAAATCTATGTTGTTGGGTTTCATTGGAGACATTATTTTCAGTTTTCTTTCGCTTGTTGTTGTCAACTATTGCAATGGATAAGTACCTTCTCTTAAATAAGGATTTAAGTTGGCGATTTTCAGTTAATTTCACAAGTTTTTTTTCATAATGTTGTCTTGGTTTGAATCTCAAGTGGGGTTCTTTATGGATTCTTAACTGTCGGTTTATGTTGCTGGACATAGAGTCCTGATCCAAAATCCAAACCCATATTTGTTCTAAAATATCCTAAATCGAATTTAATCTGATCTATATAAATAACCAATCGTGTATTGAGTTAAAGGATATTAAATATCTGAAAATGATATGATAATACTCGATATCTGAAATTAATCCGAACATATCTGATATTATGTAAGATATTATCGTAAAACATTTTTTTCTTAATTTTAACATGTTGACATGTTTGTGTTTTGGTTATTTTAAGTTCAATTTATTTTGGATATTTGTGTTAGTTTTGTACAAATATTTTGGCTCAGGTACAAATGTAACTTCAGTTGAAAATATTAAAATATAACATATATCTTTTGAATATTCAATACAATGTTCAGAAATATCCAAAATATTTTGGTTTGGGTTCTCTTTTTTTTTTCTTGAAAAATAATATTTTGATAAATTGTTTTTATTTTACAGATAATACTTTTATTTATGAGAGTTAAGAATTAGCCTTTTTCAACTATAGCAAAATTTCAACATTTTATTTTTGTCATCAACATAAACAGACTCATGAAGACTCTTCAAACCAAACAGGTAACTCTGCATCCATATGAACAACAAACGACGGCTGTGTTTTGCACTCCAAACAAGGCTGTCCGTCCATGAATTATACCGAGACTTATGAATGATCTCTGAGTTGTGAAAACTTTCTCCTACGATCTTGATATCTTCCAAGTAGCTTGCAAATGTCGGCCATTCTTATGGTTCCAAAACCATCTTCACCAATTGAGAACAATCCGTTGATAAAAAACTGAGTGCTTACAGGTTCGCTCCTGCACCAAACACTAACATGTTTAACCGATGATAACAAATTGAGTGCTTACAGTTTCAGCCATGGCACAATCAGTATCTAACACATTCTATATGCACAGTCTTATTACACTACCAATTGGATTCGCCTTAGATACTTGCACAGAAATTACAGCCGGTAGAGCTCAAGTCATAGGCATGCCCATTTGCAGGCAATGAACGTAGGAGAACAGAGCAAAAGAGTTAGTTGTAACAGAAAAGAATAACCATGGTTGAGGGAAACATATCCGATTAAACAACAAACATCTTCCAGGATCATCATAAACAGTGCCATGCTACTTGTTGAAGAAAGAAGGAAAAGTCAAGGTTATGCTTGCTCTACAGGAAAAATGAACATGGACAAAAAGACAGAAAACTCAATAGAACCTTTGGTTCCTATCATCAACCCAACGTCTACAACTGTTTTATGAACTCCATCTCCACATTTTGTGTCTCTTTCTGTAGCCGGTTAAATGGTTTTGTAATTTTATTTTATGCTTCATTGTGTATTGATTTAGAGGTTTATTTTATTGATTCATGTTTATACATATGCGTAAACATTTAGAGTGTACATCTCCACTACCACTAGAACCATCGGGGGTTGTCAATCTCCATAGCAGGCTTAGGAGCTTCCAAGCTGATGGGTGTAACCGTCTCCATTGTCTTTTCAGTAAACTCAGTATGCCCTGTTCTTTTCGTATGCAAATCGCTTTCCTTCACATTCGATAAGAAAGAGAAAGTAATCAAAATACATTAGTCATGAAACTCGTGCGACATTGCAAAAGCCAAGGCTCCACAGGCAATAAAACTAATAAGGAACTATAATAAAAAAAAGTGAAATCTAATGAAAACAATGTGCTATAGACACCAAGAATAGGCTAAGACCAGATCAACCGGAAAATAGACTCAATTTCGTTCAAAAGTCACGTCAAAACCCATCAGTTCCAAGCCAGTAAAGATTGTAATCAAATCGAGATGACAAAGTCAACCCGTTTACAGAACTCGAAACATCGAGATTACATGTATCAAGCTCCGAACTTGATCAAAGAAAACCCCAAGGAGATCTGTGAGTAACTTCAAGCTACCACCAACCAAAGCAGACTCATATTAATAAAAGAAGCGATGAGAATCGAAGATCCGTACGGTTTTGGAGCGACAAGGCTTTCTGCATGCAGTGCAAACGAGATTGAGCACCGCCTCGGCGAAATTTGAGTGAGAGATGATCTCTGCATGCCCCTGAGTCTCCTCTACGGACTTCGTCACAACCACAATCGCCACACTTGAGCGATTCTCCTTCCATGGCTACAAGTCAATCTCTCAAACGAACCGAACTTGGTTTCAGAAACTTTGATGCCTTTCCACTGCCGGTTCAGTTTTTTGGTTCTAACTTCGAAATAAATTGATCTCGTCGGTTAAGCTTCTGGTACCCACGTCTGGGTTTGGTTATACAGCCAGCGTTTGATTGGTTCATCCTTAACCAGCCTCAATTACAAGCGTTCCATGACAATTTAATACCGGTCTGCATTTATTTGTTTTACCAATGTGAAAAGAGGGTTTGAAGTTTTTTTTAGTACTTTTATTAAGTATAAAAATACAAAACAAGGATTTTAACTCATACCGTATTTTTGTTCTTCAATTATCACAAACAGTATTAGTTAATTTAGTTTAACAGTTGTTCTCGTTTCACTGATGAAGAATTTTAAACAAAACAAAAAGAAAACTCCAATGACGCATGCTTTTGGCGTAATATTAACTGATTTGTTGTTAATGAAATTAGAAGAAATAGTCTATATCTTATACGGTACATGGGTGAGGTCACCTCATTTGTTGATACTATACGACCCGTGCCCGGTTCACCTCGTCCTAGGGTGAGGACAATCCAATCCCACCAGTCCGACTCAATTCAACTCCCGCGTCTTCCGTATAGTTGCATTATCTGACCTTTGGACCCTATACATCTCGCTTCGCCTCGCTCAAGTTATTCTCAAGTTTTACGATTAAGACCGGGAAAATCGTAGAAAAGTCCGAAGGCCTAAAACCGGCCCGCAAGGATCTAAACGTGTCTAGAGACCAATCTACGATTTTAGGAATCCAAGCCCAATGGAAGTTATGACAGTTTATCCTAACTCGGAAATAGGATAAATGTTAAGTTTCGAAAGATAAATGTCAAGATTCGAGGATAACTACGAAGACCGACAAAAAAAAAGAATATTTCCAAAAGAGATAAACTTGGGCCCAAAGGCAAAGGAGTAAAAAGGCCACAGACCTAAAACAACTATATAACGAGAGCTGGAGTAGAAGAAAAGGGATTCGAGAATTTAGACTTAGAGAACTCCTGCTAGCTTAGAGAGCTTAGAACTTAGGTGGTTAGACTAGCAAGGTAAGACTTAGGACGTTTTGCCACCTTTCTGTTCTGCTTTTATCTAGTTAGCATATCTCTACTCCTCTCAAAGAAATCCTGTATTCGTACTATTCCATTAATAAAACTCTGAGTAATCATTTATTTTAATCTTGATGTCTATCTTTTTTACGTTCTAAAGTGATTACGCGGAGAATTCGGACCTTCAGGGAAAATCGGGTTTACTTGGTTTTCCTCCGTATTTATTCATTAAAATCGACGGTGTAAATTTCGGTTCCCACAGAAGTACATTGTTTATAGTCTAACGGAACGAGAAATCAAAGATTGCCTCACTACGTGTTAAGAACTCCTCACTCTCTGGTAAGACAAGTTGATGCATTTCTAAGGAAAAAAAATTGAAGTAATAAGATCAGACAATCCACATCTGGCCTAAAAATGCTTAGTCTTTAGTTCTCTATTGCTCCAACTCATTAGCAGGTAAGTTACAACAATCGCTCCCTCACTAGCCACTTATGTCTCGTTGAGTGAAAATCAAAGTTTGCACACAAATTGATTGGCAGTTTTCAATCTTGACTTATCTCTTCAATTACGGGCTTCTACATTTCAAGTTGATATTGAACTGTAACTCCAAAACTCATCCTCTACGGGCTGTTTGATATTTTATATTTTCTTTTCAATATCAATAGTAGACTTTCTCAAATTTTTTATAATTTATGAAGTTTACCTTAATTTAAAGTAAATAGGAGCATAAAATGCTTAGTCTTTAGTTCTCTATTGCTCCAACTCATTAGCAGGTAAGTTACAACAATCGCCCTCACTAGCCACTTATGTCTCGTTGAGTGAAAATCAAAGCTTGCACACAAATTGATTGGCAGTTTTCAATCTTGACTTATCTCTTCAATTACGGGCTTCTACATTTCAAGTTGATATTGAACTGTAACTCCAAAACTCATCCTCTACGGGCTGTTTGATATTTTTATATTTTCTTTTCAATATCAATAGTAGACTTTCTCAAATTTTTTATAATTTATGAAGTTTACCTTAATTTAAAGTAAAGAGGAGCATATTTAAAAGAACGAATTTTATTAACGATAATGAATGATTTAAATTGTAATAGATTAATTTAAACAATAGTTAGTTCTATTATGGTATTAAATTTTTTCAAACGACGTTACAGTAGACACGTATCCGAGTTGACTAGCCTTTTTCCTAAAAATAATTAGATTTCTTTCCTTAGTAGCCAAATGGATTGTAGCTATCTACATATATTTTTTCCAATAGTCTATACTAAACTACAAAATCCGAACCAAAGCCAACTCAGTTGACTGTAGCAATATAATTTGAGATTTACATCTCAATCCCAATCATTATAAGAACATACCAAAAGCAAGATAAAGAGAGAAAACATAGAGGTGATTTTCTTTTCCTTTGAGGTGTGTTTATTTGTATATATTCTGTATATTTTTACATGCATATGGCATGCTTTTTCGTCATCCTCTTAATACCATTGAATTTATATTTGTTCTTGTAATTTCTGTGTAGAGTAAGCAAAAGCATATCCTGAGAAGATGTCTTCATTGTACACTCAGTTTTCCCCCCTCCTCGCCACCGGAGCAAACAACGTTAACCGAAGAGATGGCGATGACGATGATCCAACAACCCAACACCGTTGTTTCACCACCATCACCCAAAACAAAGAAACCAATCTGGAAACCCAAGTGAGTACCTCTTATTTATGTTTGTTATTATACATGTGTGTGTGTGTGTTTTTATACATTTATGTGTGTGTATGTTTCAAATTCCAAACGGAATCAATTAGCATCATTGAAGAATTTTCCTTACAGGAGGATATAAAAAGGATAAGAACTCTGTTTTAATTCACTTCTTATATGTTACCATTCTCAATCATTAAAATTTAAATGAGAGGGCTGTTAATGTATTGATAGTTAGAGCTTGGAATTTAAGTCATAACCTGCAGGATCTGTCCCGTTTGATCCTGCTGCTGCAAAGTGGATGCGGATCGACCAATTTGAAATATTTGTACTGCGAGTGCATGTTAAGTTATTTTATGCGAGAAAAATACGTATAGGTCGAATTTAAACAGTGGTATCCGCCAACCTGCAATTTTTTTAAAGATTTTCATAGAAATACGATTATATATATATAATTATAATGATATTAATTTTAAAAATATATATATATAATGAATATAAATATTAATTTATTGTTATTAATATTACATGGACTCAACGGGTCATTGAACTAGTGCGGTCTAATATTCTTCCCTTTAGGATCAACGGGTCAATTTTTGAAACGAAAAAATACTCAATTTGCATTGGGATGGGTCGGTGGAGCGTTTTAACCCGCTTCCCAATACTACTGGTAGTACATTCCTTTGTGTTACGAGTTCAAGCCACATTAAATGATTTATTTTAAACTACATTAAAATGATTTCAGTAGAGGATTTTATGCTTATGGGAGATTATTTATTTAAAGCCCAGACTTCCATTAATAGTAAAAAAAACACAATGAAGAACTAAGATTATCATCATTGAATATAATTAGATTAAAATATTTAGTAATTCGTGTACTTTATTCAACATTTTATTAGTCTATTCAATTAACTTGTCAAATACTGTCTCTTGAATAATGGTTTTTGTTCTTGTGATCAATATTTTACTTTTAATTGAACAGATCCAGATGCTGAAGTGATAGCGTTATCTCCAAAGACGATCATGACGGCGAACAGATTCCTATGTGAAGTGTGTAACAAGGGATTTAACCGGGAACAGAATCTACAGCTTCACGGAGAGTACACAACCTTCCATGGAAGCTGAAACAAAAGTCGGAAAAGAAGTGAGGAGGAAGGTATACATTTGTCCGAGCCCACATCGTCCACCATGACCCGTCACATGCTCTCGGAGACCTCACCGGAATCAAGAAGCATTATTACCGCAAGCACTGTGAGAAGAAGTGGGAATGCAAGAAATGTCCTAAGAGTTATGCTCTTCTATCTGACTGGAAAACTCACTCTAAGATTTGTGGTACCAAAGTGTATGGATGTGATTGTGGTACCACCTTCTCTAGGTAAAACCATATACCGCCTTTCTTGGTTCAGTTCGATAATTTTTTTCCTTATGATAATTTCCGTTCAATACTTAGGTTTATATCACTGATATCAAATGAGAATCGATTACAAGAACATATGTTAACAAACATTAGTGAAACGTGTTGTTAGTCCATATGTCTTATTGTCAGTACAGGTTCGGAATTGACAAAATATTTTTACTTCAAATTTTACACGCCTAGATTTTAAGGTTTCTGCTACAAAATGAATTTTGTGGTTTAAATATTGTTTATTTTGGTTAAATATATATTTTTTCTATATTTGGTGGATATAGTAATATATTGCGATACTAACCATTTTTGGGGATTAATTGCAGAAGAAACAATTACATTTCGCACAAGACATTCTGTATTGCATTAAAACAGGAGCCAGCAAGAAATCCTACGGTGAGCTTCCCGGAAATGGGAGCAGCCTCTGGTGGAAGTGGTGTCAGACATGGCTTTTACGGCGGTGCTGCTTCTGCTGTTGGCAAACAAGACTTTTACGCCGTGCTGTTTCTTCTCTTGACCGACATGGCTTTTACGGCGCTGCTTCTGCTCTCCTCACAACCAATTCAGTAACAACTCAAACACTGGTTTTAACCCTCCGCCACAGGTTACAATCTGAACCATTCATCTTCCAAAAATTTTGAAGACTTGGTTCCTCAGCCCACCAAGCCTAATCACAGCCCAACCAATTTCCTCATGCAATACTCTTGAACCAAGGACTGTTGGCGACAACGATCCGACTCTCAGGAGCCAGCACAATTTGATTAGCGTCGGTGATATGATAAACAATAACAACAGCCCTAACCCTGGATATTTTCAGAACAACACCAAGAACTCTAATCAGGCTATTTTCACCCATGGTGCGCCAACAACAATCCGAAATGGGAGCAGCCTCTGCTGGAAGTGGTGTCAGACATGGCGTACGGCGGCGCTGCTTCTGCTCTCCTCACAACCAATTCGGTAACAACTCAAACACTGGTTTTACCCTCCCGCCCAAGTTACAATCTGAACCATTCATCTTCCAAAACTTTTGAAGACTTGGTTCCTCAGCCCACCAAGCCTAATCCCGCCAAACCAATTTCCGCATGCAATACTCTTGAACCAAGGACTGTTGGCGCACAACGATCCGACTCTCAGGAGCCAGCACAATTTGATTAGCCTCGGTGATATGATAAACAATAACGACAGCCCTAACCCTGGATATTTTCAGAACAACACCAAGAACACTAATCAGGCTATTTTCACCCATGGTGCGCCAACAACAATCCTTCTGGTTTGGTAAGAGGGTTACCTTCTTCATCTTTATCTTGGTCAAGTGTGATCGCTAATGGCTTTGGACAAAATCAGAATGGAAACCTTCAGGGTCGAATGAGCTCTCTGCCTGTGACAAAAAATCAACAAGGCTGGTCCAGTAGTAACATTTTGGGCCCACACGGTAACAACCTTAGCATGGGAGGCTCTAATATGCCCTTTGATTTTCCTGGTGTTAAAGGAGGAATTGTGAGCAATGGTCGTAATCCAGCTCCTTTGGACACTGAGATGAAGTATTCATATCCAATTCATCCATTTGGACACAATTGAGATGATTTTATTAAAATCTATGTTGTTGGGTTTCATTGGAGACATTATTTTCAGTTTTCTTTCGTTTGTTGTTGTCAACTATTGCAATGGATAAGTACCTTCTCTTAAATAAGGATTTAAGTTGGCGATTTTCAGTTAATTTCGTCAAGTTGTTTTTTCATAATGTTGTCTTGGTTTGAATCTCAAGTGGGGTTCTTTATGGATTCTTAACTGTCGGTTTATGTTGCTGGACATAGAGTCCTGATCCAAAATCCAAACCCATATTTGTTCTAAAATATCCTAAATCGAATTTAATCTGATCTATATAAATAACCAATGTGTATTGAGTTAAAGGATATTAAATATCTGAAAATGATATGATAATACTCGATATCTGAAATTAATCCGAACATATCTGATATTATGTAAGATATTATCGTAAAACATTTTTTTCTTAATTTTAACATGTTGACATGTTTGTTTTTGGTTATTTTAAGTTCAATTTATTTTGGATATTTGTGTTAGTTTTGTACAAATATTTTGGCTCAGGTACAAATGTAACTTCAGTTGAAAATATTAAAATATAACATATATCTTTTGAATATTCAATACAATGTTCAGAAATATCCAAAATATTTTGGTTTGGGTTCTCTTTATTTTTTCTTGAAAAATAATATTTTGATAAATTGTTTTTATTTTACAGATAATACTTTTATTTATGAGAGTTAAGAATTAGCCTTTTTTCAACTATAGCAAAATTTCAACATTTTATTTTTGTCATCAACATAAACAGACTCATGAAGACTCTTCAAACCAAACAGGTAACTCTGCATCCATATGAACAACAAACGACGGCTGTTTTGTGCACTCCAAACAAGGCTGTCCGTCCATGAATTATGCGCCCGAGACTTATGAATGATCTCTGAGTTGTGAAAACTTTCTCCTACGATCTTGATATCTTCCAAGTAGCTTGCAAATGTCGGCCATTCTTATGGTTCCAAAACCATCTTCACCAATTGAGAACAATCCGTTGATAAAAAACTGAGTGCTTACAGGTTCGCTCCTGCACCAAACACTAACATGTTTAACCGATGATAACAAATTGAATGCTTACAGTTTCAGCCATGGCACAATCAGTATCTAACACATTCTATATGCACAGTCTTATTACACTACCAATTGGATTCGCCTTAGATACTTGCACAGAAATTACAGCCGGTAGAGCTCAAGTCATAGGCATGCCCATTTGCAGGCAATGAACGTAGGAGAACAGAGCAAAAGAGTTAGTTGTAACAGAAAAGAATAACCATGGTTGAGGGAAACATACTCCGATTAAACAACAAACATCTTCCAGGATCATCATAAACAGTGCCATGCTACTTGTTGAAGAAAGAAGGAAAAGTCAAGGTTATGCTTGCTCTACAGGAAAAAATGAACATGGACAAAAAAGACAGAAAACTCAATAGAACCTTTGGTTCCTATCATCAACCCAACGTCTACAACTGTTTTATGAACTCCATCTCCACATTTTGTGTCTCTTTCTGTAGCCGGTTAAATGGTTTTGTAATTTTTATTTTATGCTTCATTGTGTATTGATTTAGAGGTTTATTTTTATTGATTCATGTTTATACATATGCGTAAACATTTAGAGTGTACATCTCCACTACCACTAGAACCATCGGGGGTTGTCAATCTCCATAGCAGGCTTAGGAGCTTCCAAGCTGATGGGTGTAACCGTCTCCATTGTCTTTTCAGCAAACTCAGTATGCCCTGTTCTTTTCGTATGCAAATCGCTTTCCTTCACATTCGTATAAGAAAGAGAAAGTAATCAAAATACATTAGTCATGAAACTCGTGCGACATTGCAAAAGCCATGGCTCCACAGGCAATAAAACTAATAAGGAACTATAATAAAAAAAAGTGAAATCTAATGAAAACAATGTGCGATAGACACCAAGAATAGGCTAAGACCAGATCAATCGGAAAATTGGAAAATAGACTCAATTTCGTTCAAAAGTCACGTCAAAACCCATCAGTTCCAAGCCAGTAAAGATTGTAATCAAATCGAGATGACAAAGTCAACCCGTTTACAGAACTCGGAAACATCGAGATTACATGTATCAAGCTCCGAACTTGATCAAAGAAAACCCCAAGGAGATCTGCGAGTAACTTCAAGCTACCACCAACCAAAGCAGACTCATATTAATAAAAGAAGCGATGAGAATCGAAGATCCGTACGGTTTTGGAGCGACAAGGCTTGCTGCAAGCAGTGCAAACGAGATTGAGCACCGCCGGCGAAATTGGAGTGAGAGGTGATCTCTGCATGCCCCTGAGTCTCCTCTACGGACTCCGGCCGCGCACCACAATCGCCACACTTGAGCGATTCTCCTTCCATGGCTACAAGTCAATCTCTCGAAACGAACCGAACTTGGTTTCAGAAACTTCGATGCCTTTCCACTGCCCGGTTCAGTTTTTTGGTTCTAACTTCGAAATAAATTGATCTCGTCGGTTAAGCTTCTGGTACCCACGTCTTGGTTTGGTTATACAGCCAGCGTTTGATTGGTTCATCCTTAACCAGCCTCAATTACAAGCGTTCCATGACAATTTAATACCGGTCTGCATTTATTTGTTTTACCAATGTGAAAAGAGGGTTTGAAGTTTTTTTTAGTACTTTTATTAAGTATAAAAATACAAAACAAGGATTTTAACTCATACCGTATTTTTGTTCTTCAATTATCACAAACAGTATTAGTTAATTTAGTTTAACAGTTGTTCTCGTTTCACTGATGAAGAATTTTAAACAAAACAAAAGAAAACTCCAATGACGATGCTTTTGGCGTAATATTAACTGATTTGTTGTTAATGAAATTAGAAGAAATAGTCTATATCTTATACGGTACATGGGTGAGGTCACCTCATTTGTTGATACTATACGACCCGTGCCCGGTTCACCTCGTCCTAGGGTGAGGACAATCCAATCCCGACCAGTCCGACTCAATTCAACTCCCCGTGATAGTTGCATTATCTGACCTTTGGACCCTATACATCTCGTTTCGTCTCGTTCGAAGTTATTCTCGAAGTTTTACGATTAAGACCGCAAAATCGTAGAAAAGTCCGAAGGCCTAAAACCGGCCCGCAAGGATCTAAACGTGTCTAGAGACCAATCTACGATTTTAGGAATCCAAGCCCAATGGAAGTTATGACAGTTTATCCTAACTCGCGGAAATAGGATAAATGTTAAGTTTCGAAAGATAAATGTCAAGATTCGAGGATAACTACGAAGACCGACAAAAAAAAAGAATATTTCCAAAAGAGATAAACTTGGGCCCAAAGGCAAAGGAGTAAAAAGGCCACAGACCTAAAACAACTATATAACGAGAGCTGGAGTAGAAGAAAAGGGGATTCGAGAATTTAGACTTAGAGAACTCCTGCTAGCTTAGAGAGCTTAGAACTTAGGTGGTTAGACTAGCAAGGTAAGACTTAGGACGTTTTGCCACCTTTCTGTTCTGCTTTTATCTAGTTAGCATATCTCTACTCCTCTCGGAGAAATCCTGTATTCGTACTATTCCATTAATAAAACGCCTCTGAGTAATCATTTATTTTAATCTTGATGTCTATCTTTTTTACGTTCTAAAGTGATTACGCGGAGAATTCGGACCTTCAGGGAAAATCGGGTTTACTTGGTTTTCCTCCGTATTTATTCATTAAAATCGACGGTGTAAATTTCGGTTCCCACAGAAGTACATTGTTTATAGTCTAACGGAACGAGAAATCAAAGATTGCCTCACTACGTGTTAAGAACTCCTCACTCTCTGGTAAGACAAGTTGATGCATTTCTAAGGAAAAAAAAATTGAAGTAATAAGATCAGACAATCCACATCTGGCCTAAAAATGCTTAGTCTTTAGTTCTCTATTGCTCCAACTCATTAGCAGGTAAGTTACAACAATCGCTCCCTCACTAGCCACTTATGTCTCGTTGAGTGAAAATCAAAGTTTGCACACAAATTGATTGGCAGTTTTCAATCTTGACTTATCTCTTCAATTACGGGCTTCTACATTTCAAGTTGATATTGAACTGTAACTCCAAAACTCATCCTCTACGGGCTGTTTGATATTTTTATATTTTCTTTTCAATATCAATAGTAGACTTTCTCAAATTTTTTTATAGTTTATGAAGTTTACCTTAATTTAAAGTAAATAGGAGCATAAAAATGCTTAGTCTTTAGTTCTCTATTGCTCCAACTCATTAGCAGGTAAGTTACAACAATCGCTCCCTCACTAGCCACTTATGTCTCCTTGAGTGAAAATCAAAGCTTGCACACAAATTGATTGGCAGTTTTCAATCTTGACTTATCTCTTCAATTACGGGCTTCTACATTTCAAGTTGATATTGAACTGTAACTCCAAAACTCATCCTCTACGGGCTGTTTGATATTTTTATATTTTCTTTTCAATATCAATAGTAGACTTTCTCAAAAATTTATAATTTATGAAGTTTACCTTAATTTAAAGTAAAGAGGAGCATATTTAAAAAGAACGAATTTTATTAACGATAATGAATGATTTAAATTGTAATAGATTAATTTAAATAATAGTTAGTTCTATTATAAATTAAATCTTTTTCAAACGTGCTACAGAGACACGATCCGAGTTGACTAGCCTTTTTCCTAAAATAATTAGATTTCTTTCCTTAGTAGCCAAATGGATTGTAGCTATCTACATACATATTTTTCCAATAGTCTATACTAAACTACAAAATCCGAACCGAAAGCCAACTCAGTTGACTGTAGCAATATAATTTGAGATTTAGATCTCAATCCCAATCATTATAAGAACATACCAAAAGCAAGATAAAGAGAGAAAACATAGAGGTGATTTTCTTTTCCTTTGAGGTGTGTTTATTTGTATATATTCTGTATATTTTACATGCATATGGCATGCCATCCTCTTAATACCATTGAATTTATATTTGTTCTTGTAATTTCTGTGTAGAGTAAGCAAAGGCATATCCTGAGAAGATGTCTTCATTGTACACTCATTTTCCCCCTCACTCGAGCAAACCGTTAACCGTAAAGAGATGGCGATGACGATGATCCAACAACCCAACACCGTTGTTTCACCACCATCACCCAAAACAAAGAAACCAATCTGGAAACCCAAGTGAGTACCTCTTATTTATGTTTGTTATTATACATGTGTGTGTGTGTGTTATACATTTATGTGTTTGTATGTTTCAAATTCCAAAGGAATCAATTAGCATCATTGAAGAATTTTCCTTACAGGAAGATATAAAAGGATAAGAACTCTGTTTTAATTCACTTCTTATATGTTACCATTCTCAATCATTAAAATTTAAATGAGGGCTGTTAATGTATTGATAGTTAGAGCTTGGAATTTAAGTCATTCCTGCAGGATCTGTCCCGTTTGATCCTGCTGCTGAAAGTGGATTGATCGCAATTTGAAATCTTTGTACTGCGAGTGCATGTTGGTTATTCCATGCTGAGAAAATATTGATAGGTCAATTTAAACGTGGTATCCGCCTTCGTGCAATTTTTGGCGATTGTCATAGAAATGCCTGATTATATATATATAATTATAATGATATTAATTTAAAAAATATATATATATGAATAAAATATTAATTTATTGTTTTAATATTACGGACTCAACGGTCATTGAACTAGTGCGGTCTAAGATTCTTCCCTTTAGGATCAACGGGTCAATTTTTGAAACAAAAAAATACTCAATTTGCATTGGGATGGGTCTGGAGCGGTTTTCCCTTCCCAATACTACTGTAGTACATTCCTTTGTGGGAAGTTCAAGCCACATTAAATGATTTATTTTAAACTACATTAAAATGATTTCAGTAGAGGATTTTATGCTTATGGGAGATTATTTATTTAAAGCCCAGACTTCCATTAATAGTAAAAAAAACACAATGAAGAACTAAGATTTCATCATTGAATATAATTAGATTAAAATATTTAGTAATTCTACTTTATTCAACATTTTATTAGTCTATTCAATTGCTTGAAATCCTTTCTCTTGAATAATGGTTTTGTTCTTTGATCAATTTTTACTTTTAATTGAACAGATCCAGATGCTAAGTGATAGCTATTCCAAAGAGATCATGACGGAACAGATTCCTATGTGAAGTGTGTAACAAGGATTTAAGGAAAGAAGGACAGCTTCGTGGAGAGTACACAACCTTCCTTGCTGCTGAGTTTCATGTCGGAAAAGAAGTGAGGAGGTTGGATTTGTCCGAGTTCGGTTGTAAACCATGACCCACAGATGCTCTGAGACCTCACCGAAAAGAAGGATTTATGGCCGAAGCTCTGTGAGAAGAAGGGAATGCAAGAAATGTCCTAAGACTATGCTCTTCTATCTGATGGAAAATCAAGGATTTGATGGCGCCGAAGTGTATGGATGTGATTGTGGTACCACCTGCTAGTTCTCATATTCCGCCTTTCTTGGTTCAGTTCGAATAATTTTTGGCCTTTTGATAATTTCCGCTCAACCTTAGGTTTATATCCTGATATCAAATGAGAATCGATTACTTCATATGTTAACGGCATTAGTGAAACGTGTTGTTTCCATATGTCTTATTGTCAGTAAGGTCGAATTGACAAAATATTTTACTTCAAATTTTACATCTAGATTTTAGGTTTCTGCTACAAGAGAATTTTGTGGTTTAAATATTGTTTATTTTGGTTAAATATTATATTTTTCTATATTTGGTGGATTAAGATAGATTGCGATACTAACCATTTTGGGGATTAATTGCTGAAGAACGTTTACATTTCGCACAAGACATTCTATATTGCGTTAAAAAGGAGCCAGCAAGAAATTACGGTGAGCTTCCGGAAATGGGAGCAGCCTCTGGTGGAAGTGGTGTCAGACATGGCTTTTACGGCGGTGCTGCTTATGCTGTTGGCAAACAAGACTTTTACTGACTGTTTCTTCTCTTGACCGACATGGCTTTTAGGCTGCATGTTCTGCTTCCTCACAACCAATTCAGTAACAACTCAAACACTGGTTTTAACCCTCCCGCCACAGGTTAGAATCTGAACCATTCATTTCCAAAATTTTGAAGACTTGGTTGTCAGCCCAAAGCCTAAGACAGCCCAACCTTTCATGCAATACTCTTCACCAAGGACTGTTGCGCGGAACGTCCGTTCTCAGGAGCCAGCACAATTTGATTAGCCCGATATGATAAACAATAACAACGCCCGAACCCTGGATATTTTCAGAACAACACCAAGTTCTCTAATCAGGCTTTTTCTCCCATGGTGCGCCAACAACGATGAAATGGGATCAGCCTTCTGCTGGAAGTGGTGTCGACTTATGGCTTATGGCGGCGCTGCTTGCTCTCCCTCACAACCAATTCGGTAACAACTCAAACACTGGTTTTACCCTCCCCCAGAGTTGAATCTGCCATTCATCTTCCAAAACTTGAACACTTGGTTCCTCAGCCCACAAGCCTAATCCCGCCAAACCATTTCCGATGCAATACGTTCAACCAAGGACTGTTGGCGACAACGATCCGACTCTCAGGAGCCAGCACAATTTGATTAGCCTCGTGTATGATAAACAATAACGACACTGGCCCAGGATATTTTCAGAACTTCACCAAGAACACTAATCAGGCTATTTTCACCCATGGTGCGCCAACAACAATCCTTCTGGTTTGGTAAGAGGGTTACCTTCTTCATCTTTATCTTGGTCTGTGTCGAATGGCTTTGGACAAAATCTGGAAACCTTCAGGGTCTTTGAGCTCTGCCTGTGACAAAAATCAACAAGGCTGGTCCAGTAGGGTCATTTTGGGCCCACGACTTCGGTAACAACCTTGGCATGGGAGGCTCTAATTTGCCCTTTGATTTTCCTGGTGTTAAAGGAGGAATTGTGAGCAATGGTCAATCCAGCCCTTTGGACACTGAGATGAAGTATTCATATCCAATTCATCCCTTTGGACACAATTGAGATGATTTTATTAAAATCGATGTTGTTAGGGTTTCATTGGAGCTTTATTTTTCAGTTTTCTTCGTTTTTGCTGTCAACTTTATGCGATGGAGTACCTTCTCTTAAATAAGGATTTAAGTTGGCATTTTCGGTTAATTTCGAGTTGTTTTTTTCATAATGTTTCTTTCTTTGATCTGAAGTGGGTTTCTTTTGGGATTCTTAACTGTCGGTTTTGTTCTGGCATAGAGTCCTGATCCAACTTCCATACCCAGATTTGTTCTAAAGTATCCGAAATTGAATTTAATCTGATCTAGTAATAACCAATCGTGAACCGAGTTAAAGGAGCTTAATTTCGAAAATGATATGATAATGCTCGATATCTGAAATTAATCCAACATATCTGTCTTATGCGCCTTATTATCGGAAAACATTTTTTCTGAGATTTTAACATTTGACAGTTTGCGGTGCTTGATTATTAGAAGTTCAATTTACTTTTTGATATTTGTGTTCGTTTTTGTAGAAATATTTTGCGCTCAGGTACAACTGCAACTTCGATTGGAAATCTTAAAATATAACATATATCTTTTGATATTTACCATGTTCAGAAATATCCATGATATTTTGGTTTGGTGTTCGCTTTTATTTTTTCTCGAAAAATAATCGCCTGATAAATTGTTTTCATTTTACATTTAATACTTTTATTTATGAGAGTTAAGAATTCGCTTTTACCGGCTTCCGCAAGTTTGTCGGCACTTTGATTTTTGATCCGATAACCTGACTCATGAAGACTCTTCATCCAAACAGGTAACTCTATCTGTATGAACGCAAACCACGGCTGGTTGTTTCTCCCGGAAGGATGTCCGTCGCTGAATTATCCTTTCGAGCTTATCGAATGATCGCTTTGTGGAACTTTCTCCCACGTTCTTGAGATCTTCCAAGTCTTGCAGTCGGCGCTTCTTTTGGTTCCAAAACTCTTCTCCTTGAGAAAATCGTTGATCGAACTGCGTGCCAGGTTCGCTTGTCCTGCACCAAACAGTAACATGTTTAAGCGAGATAACAAATTGAGTCCTTGTTTCAGCCATGGCACAATCAGTATCTAACGCTTCGATATGCTCAGTCTATTACGCTCCTTGGATCCTTGGTACTTGCGACAGAAATTACCGCCGTAGAGCTCAAGTCATAGGCATGCCGGTTTTCAGGCCTGAACGTAGGAAACAGATAAAGATTAGTTGCACAGAAAAGATAACCCGATCTTCCTTGAGGGAAACTACTCCGATTAAACAACAAACAATGGATCACATAAAATGCGATGTAGTTGTCGAAAAAGAAGGAAAATCAATTTCTGAATTCTTGCTCTACGTAAAAAATGAACGGACAAAAGCAGAAAACTCGAATAGTCCCTTTGGTCCCTAGTCTATCAACCCAACGTCTAAAAGTTTTATGCTCCTCCCAATTTTGTGTCTCTTTCTGTGAGCGGTTAAAGCTTTTGAAATTTATTTTATGCTTCTGCGGGCTGAGTCGGGTTTATTTTCGTTGATTCGTGTTTATCGGGAAACGTAAACATTTATCTTGTAAATCTCCATTTATCTTCTGGAAACATTGATATTTATCTTCTAGGAAACTTGACATCTTCTATGCTGAGTGGATAAAGATAAACCGTCATAGTTATTTCCTTTTCGGAAACTTGTATGCCGCTTTTCCACGCTATCGCTTCATTTTTTCGGTTTTGAAAGGACAGTCTTTGAAGGTTTCGTTTTCGGGAAACTCAATTCCTTAAAAGCCTGGCTGGCAGTAAAATAATACGGTATAATTGAGTAAATCTAATGAAAAGATTGGCGATGGACCCAAGATAGGACTAAGACCAGTCTTCGAAAATTGGAAAACAGCTCAATTTCGCCAAAAGTGGCGCCAAAACCGATCAGCCAAGCCGTAGATTGAACAAACCGAGATGACGAAAGCCGGCCCGCCAGGCCGCATCGCGATGCCAGGCGCCAGGCCAACTTGCGTCAGTGCCGCATGGCGGCCAGCGGCGTCCAGCTGCCGCCGGCCAGCAGTCAGCGTGCTTTTCGCCGCGTGCGAGGCAGGTCCGTCCGGTTTTGGGCGCCAGGCTCTCAGCAGTGCCAGCCAGATTGAGCGTGCCGGCGAATTGAGTGTGGGTGATCTTTGCGATTCCCCGAGTCGCTTTGGATCTTTTGGGAGGGTTTATAGCGACAATTGAGCTCGATTTTTCCATGAGATAAAGTCAATCCAGATGAACTTGGATCTTGGTTTCAGTCTTCATGCTTCCAATGTGGCTCAGTTTTAGATGTGTTAAAGATGAATCTTTTAAACAAGGATCTCGGAAGACTCATTGTAGATCTCGGACAATCACGACATGGGTTCCAAGGGACCAAGATGCAGCCATTGCCGAGATTGGATTCATCGGATGAAGCCAGGACCCTCGCCGTTTGACAATTTTTCCGATTTGCAGTTTTACCGTTTTTGGATTGTGAAAAGCGGGTTTGAATTTTTTTTTTGGTGACGATTTTCTTGACTTGAAAAAATCAAAACAAGGTTTCAACTCATTTTTATTTTTTATTCTTCAATTATCACAAAGGTTATATTAATTAACTCCAAAACTTCCTCTCGGGCTGTTTGATATTTTTATATTTTCTTTTCAATAAAAATAGTAATTTATGAAGTTTTTTTAATATTAAATTAACTTAATTTAAATGCTTAGTCTTTAGCTATAGTCTTAACTCATTGGTAAGTCACAACATAAGTTCAACCATTTGTCCTGAGTTAGCCACTTGTCAAATTGAGGAAAATCAAATCTTGACTTATCTCTTCAATTACGGGCTTCTACATTTCAAGTTGATTATTAAACTGTTACTCCAAAACTCATCCCTACGGGCTGTTATTTTATTTTTTATATTAAGACCTCAATATCAATAGTAGACTTTCTAAATTTAAAGTAAAGATTTTACCATATTTAAAGAAGAACCAATTTTATTGAATCGAATTTTATTGGAAATGAATGATTAATTTATAGATTAATTTAAACAATTAGTTCTAAATGGTATTAAATTTTTTCAAAGTTACAGTAGACACGTATCGAGTTGACTAGCCTTTTTCCTAAAATAATTAGATTTCTTTCCTTAGTAGCCAAATGGATTGTAGCTATCTACATACATATTTTCCAATAGTCTATACTAAACTACAAAATCGAATCGAAATCCAACTCAGTTGACTGTAGCAATATAATTTGAGATTTACATCTCAATCCCAATCATTATAAGAACATACCAAAAGCAAGATAAAGAGAAAAAACATAGAGGTGATTTTTTTTCCTTTGAGGTGTGTTTATTTTCTATATTCTTTATATTTTTACATGCATATGGCATGCATCCTCTTAATACCATTGAATTTATATTTGTTCTTGTAATTTCTGTGTAGAGTAAGCAAAAGCATATCCTGAGAAGATGTCTTCATTGTACACTCAGTTTTCCCCTCCTCGCCGGAGAAACACCGTCAGAAGAGATGGCCCAACACCGTTGTTTCACCACCATCACCCAAAAACAAAGAAACCAATCTGGAAACCCAAGTGAGTACCTCTTATTTATGTTTGTTATTATACATGTGTGTGTTTTTATACATTTATGTGTGTGTATGTTTCAAATTCCAAAGGGAATCAATTAGCATCATTGAAGAATTTTCCTTACAGGAGGATATAAAAGGATAAGAACTCTGTTTTAATTCACTTCTTATATGTTACCATTCTCAATCATTAAAATTTAAATGAGAGGGCTGTTAATGTATTGATAGTTAGAGCTTGGAATTTAAGTCATAACCTGCGGATCTGTCCCGTTTGATCCTTCTGCTGCAAAGTGGATCGGATCGACCAATTTGAAATATTTGTACTGAGTGCATGTTAAGTTATTTTATCGAGAAAAATACATTATAGGTCGAATTTAAACAGTGGTATCCGACAACCTGCAATTTTTTAAAGATTGTCATAGAAATACGATTATATATATATATAATTATAATGATATTAATTTTAAAATATATATATATAATGAATATAAATATTAATTTATTGTTATTAATATTACATGCGGACTCAACGGGTCATTGAACTAGTCTTGGTCTAATATTCTTCCCTTTAGGATCAACGGGTGAATTTTTGAAACGAAAAAATACTCAATTTGCATTGGGATGGGTGGTGGAGCGGTTTTAACCCTTCCCAATACTACTGGTAGTACATTCCTTTGTGTTCGAGTTCAAGCCACATTAAATGATTTATTTTAAAACTACATTAAAATGATTTCAGTAGAGGATTTTATGCTTATGGGAGATTATTTATTTAAAGCCCAGACTTCCATTAATAGTAAAAAAACACAATGAAGAACTAAGATTATCATCATTGAATATAATTAGATTAAAATATTTAGTAATTGTATTTATTCAACATTTTATTAGTCTATTCAATTAACTTGTAAAATACTGTCTCTTGAATAATGGTTTTGTTCTTGTGATCAATATTTTACTTTTAATTGAACAGATCCAGATGCTGAAGTGATAGCGTTATCTCCAAAGAGCGATCATGGCGAACAGATTCCTATGTGAAGTGTGTAACAAGGATTTAACGGAACAGAATCTACAGCTTCACGGGAGTACACAACCTTCCATGGAAGCTGAAACAAAAGTCGGAAAAGAAGTGAGGAGGAAGGTATACATTTGTCCGAGCCCACATCGTCCACCATGACCCGTCACATGCTCTCGGAGACCTCACGGAATCAAGAAGCATTATTACCGCAAACACTGTGAGAAGAAGTGGGAATGCAAGAAATGTCCTAAGAGTTATGCTCTTCTATCTGACTGGAAAACTCACTCTAAGATTTGTGGTACCAAAGTGTATGGATGTGACTGTGGTGCCACCTTCTCTAGGTAAAACCATATACCGCCTTTCTTGGTTCAGTTCGATAATTTTTTTTTCCTTATGATAATTTCCGTTCAATACTTAGGTTTATATCACTGATATCAAATGAGAATCGATTACAAGAACATATGTTAACAAACATTAGTGAAACGTGTTGTTAGTCCATATGTCTTATTGTCAGTACAGGTTCGGAATTGACAAAATATTTTTTACTTCAAATTTTATACGCCGCTCTAGATTTTTAAGGTTTCTGCTACAAAATGAATTTTGTGGTTTAAATATTGTTTATTTTGGTTAAATATATATTTTTCTATATTTGGTGGATATAGTAATATATTGCGATACTAACAATTTTTGGGGATTACTTGCAGAAAAGACAATTACATTTCGCACAAGACATTCTGTATTGCATTAAAACAGGAGCCAGCAAGAAATCCTACGGTGAGCTTCCCGGAAATGGGATCAGCCTCTGGTGGAAGTGGTGTCAGACATGGCTTTTACGGCGGTGCTGCTTCTGCTGTTGGCAAACAAGACTTTTACGCCCGTGCTGTTTCGTCTCTTGACCGACATGGCTTTTACGGCGGCGCTGCTTCTGCTCTCCCTCACAACCAATTCAGTAACAACTCAAACACTTGTTTTAACCCTCCCGCCACAGGTTACAATCTGGAACCATTCATCTTCCAAAAATTTTGAAGACTTGGTTCCTCAGCCCACCAAGCCTAATCCCGGCCCAACCAATTTTCGCATGCAATACTCTTCGAACCAAGGACTGTTGGCGCACAACGATCCGACTCTCAGGAGCCAGCACAATTTGATTAGCCTCGGTGATATGATAAACAATAACAACAGCCCCAACCCTGGATATTTTCAGAACAACACCAAGAACTCTAATCAGGCTATTTTCACCCATGGTGCAGCCAACAACAATCCGGAAATGGGAGCAGCCTCTGCTGGAAGTGGTGTCAGACATGGCGTTTACAAAGGCGCTGCTTATGCCATCCCTCACAACCAATTCGGTAACAACTCAAACACTGCTTTTTACCCTCCCACCGCAAGTTACAATCTGAACCATTCATCTTCCAAAAATTTTGAAGACTTGGTTCCTCAGCCCACCAAGCCTAATCCCGGCCCAACCAATTTCCGCATGCAATACTCTTCGAACCAAGGACTGTTGGCACACAACGATCCGACTCTCAGGAGCCAGCACAATTTGATTAGCCTCGGTGATATGATAAACAATAACGACAGCCCTAACCCTGGATATTTTCAGAACAACACCAAGAACACTAATCAGGCTATTTTCACCCATGGTGCGGCCAACAACAATCCTTCTTGTTTGGTAAGAGGGTTACCTTCTTCATCTTTATCTTGGTCAAGTGTGATCGCTAATGGCTTTGGACAAAATCAGAATGGAAACCTTCAGGGTCGAATGAGCTCTCTGCCTGTGACAAAAAATCAACAAGGCTGGTCCAGTAGTAACATTTTGGGCCCACACTTCGGTAACAACCTTAGCATGGGAGGCTCTAATATGCGGCCCTTTGATTTTCCTGGTGTTAAAGGAGGAATTGTGAGCAATGGTCGTAATCCAGCTCCTTTGGACACTGAGATGAAGTACTCATATCCAAATCATCCATTTGGACACAATTGAGATGATTTTATTAAAATCTATGTTGTTGGGTTTCATTGGAGACATTATTTTTCAGTTTTCTTTCGTTTGTTGTTGTCAACTATTGCAATGGATAAGTACCTTCTCTTAAATAAGGATTTAAGTTGGCAATTTTCAGTTAATTTCGTCAAGTTGTTTTTTCATAATGTTGTCTTGGTTGGAATCTCGAAGTGGGGTTCTTTATGGATTCTTAACTGTCGGTTTATTGTTGGGGTCAAAAACGGTTATCTCGAAATCTACGGCTAAAGACCTTCCAGCGACTGGCGAGGGAAAGATCGAACAACGGAAAAACCCACGGACGGCGAGCGGCCTGGCAGCGGCCTGGCGCCGGGCGGCAGGGCAGGCTGGCCTGGCGCCGGCGGCACCGCCTGGCGCCCGGGCGGCGGGCTGGCCTGGCGCCGGCACCGCCTGGCGCCCGGCACCGCCTGGCGCGGCGGCGGGACGCTGGCTGGCCTGGCGCCCGGCACCGCCTGGGCGGTGGCAGCGAGGCTGGCTGGCGCCAGCGGCACCGCCTGGCGCGGCACCGCCTGGCGGCGCGGACGCTGGCTGGCCTGGCGCCGGCGGCACCGCCTGGCGCCGGCGGCAGGGGCTGGCTGGCCTGCGCCAGCGGCACCCGCCTGGCGCGGCGGGCTGGCCTGGCGCCGGCGGCACCCGCCTGGCGCCGGCGGCACGCAGGGCGGGCTGGCCTGCCGGCGGCACCGGCCTGGCGCCGGCGGCACCATCCGAGGCGGCCTGGCGCGGCGGCACCGACCTGGCGCCCGGCGGCCGCGGGGCGGGCTGGCCTGGCGCCGGCGGCACCGGCCTGGCGGCACCCGGCCTGGCGCCCGGCGGCACCATCGCTGGTCGGCCCGGCGTCGGTCCGCGACCCTCGTCCCGGTCTCGGTCCTATCGTGCCCGGTTCATTCCCGCCTTAGCTTGTTTGGATCAGCCCTCATGAGTTTGGTCAATCAGGCTATGGTGGTTTACCGATTCCACGAGACATCGGATAAACATCAGGTCATCGAAGATAGCAGAAAACTTCGGAGATAATTACAAAGACCGGCGAAAATGGAACATTTCGGAAAGGATAAGCTTGGGCCCAAAGGCGAGGCCCATCACCCCAAGGCAAACCGACCTAGAGGTGGGTATATAAGGAGAGCAAGAGCAGAGGAGAAAGGCATCCGAAAATCCGAGAATTAGACTTAGAGCATCCTGCTAGCTTAGAAAAACTAGGGTTTAGGTAGTTAGGCTAGCGGACAAGGCTTAGGGCGTTTGGCTGCCTGCGACTCTATCTTTTCTTTAAATCGCAACTCTCTTTGTCTTTCGGAGAATCCTTGTACTCGTTTCTCTTATCTAATAAAACGCCTTCGGGCAAACAATTCAATTTCTATTTTTTGTCTTCTGCTTACTTTGTCGATTTCGTGTAGCAGCGCAGAGAATCCGGACCTTGGAAAGTCGGGTTCACTTGGCTTTCCTCCGTAATCTTATTTATCGAAAATTGACGGTGTGAATTTCGGTTCCCACAGTTTGGCTAGAAGGAGGGGGCGGATTCTCTAACTTCGAAAACCACCGATCGATCAAAGTTCAGTATGACTTCTTCGTCAGCCCGCAATATCGTATCTTTCGAGGATCGAGCAGCGGCCCGTACGGTCAAACCTCACAGCGATCTCCTCGTAATAGAACTCACGATCCAGGACATTGGCGTAGCACGGGTATTGGTCGACACGGATGCTCGGCCAATATTATCTACAAAAGCACCCTCGAGAGGATGGCGTCGACCTAAGCGTCCTACGGATGACCCCAGCCCAGTACTCGGACTCGGGAGAAATTATGACCCTCGGTTCAACTAACCTCCTAGTCAGAGCGGGGCGTCGCCAAAAACACGGAATTCCTGGTGATCGATGGTCCAACATCCTACAATGCGATAGTTGGAACTCCTGGCTAAACTCCATGAGGCGATCCCATCAACATTCCACTTATGCCTCAAGTTCCCAGCGCCTTTGGTCGAGACAATACATGGTAGTCACGGAGCAGCTCAGATCTACCTCGCTACCGAACTAAAGCGGAAAAATTCTGAAATCAAACCTCTCGGAAAAAGCAAGCGGTTAACAATTCACGAGACCTTCTGGCAGTCCCAAAGAGCGAGGCCCTGGAAGGGAAGCGTGAACCAACCTGCGAACGGTGGTTTCAATCTGTCTCGGCGATTCTTCCCGAGCGGTGTGTCGAGATCGAGCTAACCTCCGCGAACCGATGAAAGCAGAGCTCATCGCATGCCTCAAAAGAACCTCAATGCGTTCGTGGGCTGCGGAGGATATGCCGGAATCGACATTAGCGTAACATGTCACGAACTTAACATCGACCCAACTCACAAACCCGTAAAACAAAAGACGAAAGTTGGGACCTGGCGTGCCACCGCAGTCAATGAGGAAGTCGAAAGACTCCTCAAAGTAGGATCGATAACAGAAGTCAGGTATCGGACTGGCTCGCCAACCCGTCGTGGTAAAAGAAAAAGCGGCAAATGGCGGGTCTGTGTCGATTTCACGGATCTGAATAAAGCCTGTCAAAGGATTGCTTCCCGCTCCCACACATTGACCGACTGGTCGAAGCAACCGGGAAACAAGCTTCTGTCATTCATGGGCGCTTTTCGGTTACAATCAGATCATGATGAATCCGGCGACCCTTGAAAAACTGCGTTCATCACAGACCGCGAACGTATTGCTATAAGGTAATGCCTTCGGTCTTAAAACGCAGGTGCAACATATCAGCGACTTCGTCAACAAAATGTTTGCCGAACAGCTCGGCAAAACTATGGAAGTATACATCGATGATATGCTCGTAAAATCTCTTGACGAACACGATCACATAGCCCACCTAGAGGAATGTTTTGCGACTCAACCAGCATAACATGAAACTCAACCCGGCAAAATGTAGATTAGAGTGGCATCAGGAGAATTCCTCGGATACCTCGTAGCGTATCGTGGAATCGAGGCCAACCCAAAACAAATCGACGACTGATAGAAATGGTCTCCCGAGAAAGCGAGAAGTCAGAGGCTAACCGAAGAGTCGGCGTTGAACCGTTTCATCTCACGGTCCACGGATAAGTGCCTACCATTTTACGAGACATTGAAGGGAAACAAGAAGTTGAATGGTCGAGCAATGTGAAAAGCTTTCCAGCAATTGAAACATTACCTAGCCACTCCACCAGTCCTCGCAAAACGGTGGAAGGTGAACCCTTTCTCTATATCGCAGTTTCATAGCGGCAGTCAGTGGCGTCTTGATACGAGAAGAACGCGCGAACAAAACCAATCTTTACGTAAGCAAGACATTACTGGATCGCGAGCTTCGATACCCTCTAATGGAAAAATTAGCATTGCTGTCATAACCTCGGCAAGAAAACTAAGACCATATTTCCAGTCTCACGCTATAGTGGTTCTCACCACGTTCCCTTCTGGATAATCCTGCATAGTCCAAGTCAATCCGAGGCTCGCAAAATGGGCAATCGAACTGAGTGAGTACGACGTCGAATACCGCCCAGGGCGTGTGCAAAGTCCCAAGTACTGGCGGATTTCCTGGTAGAATTACCCACTAGAGACATGACTATCGAGGAACCAAACTCAACTTGGGTCCTCCACGTCGACGGATCTTCATCCAAACAAGGATCCGAATCGAATCGGCTCACCTCTCCAAGCGGGAAATCCTAGAACAGTCTTTCCGATTGGCTTTTCGCTTCAAACAATGAGGCAGAATCTGAAGCACTCGCCGCAGGATTGCGGCTGGCCCATGGGTTAAAATCCGTAATATTCACGCTTACTGCGATTCTCAGTTAGTCGCCAATCAATACAGCGGAGAATATGAGGCGAGAGACGAAAGGATGGACGCATATCTAAAACTCGTCCAAGAGCTGGCTCGAAATTTCGACCAGTTCGCCCTGACCAGAATTCCTCGCCGAAAACGCCCAGGCTGGCCTTGGCTGCCCTCGCCTCAAGCTCAGATCCAGGGCTCCAAAGAGTAATCCCGGTCGAGTTCATCGAGCATCCGAGCATCGGACCACCAGTGGTCATCAATCTAATCCAGGACGAGATTGAAGATGCGGAAGAAGTCGAGGATCAGCCGGAAGCGGATGTGAACCCGACCGAGTATGGCTGCGACAGCCCTTGGTTAGAACCAATCCGAGCCTATATCGTGAATGGAACCTTACCGCCGAAAAATGGGGCCCGTAAAGTAAAAACCCAAGCGGCACGGTATGTCACGATAGAGGGAGAAATTTATAAGTGGTGTTTCTCTGGTCCTCTCATGGCATGCGCAGAAGGGGAAAGAGCAAGGAAAATCATGAAGGAGGTCCATTCAGGATCATGCGAAATCATTCTGGCGGAAGATCTCGCGGTTAAAATCAAAGCCACGGTTATTATTGGCCAACCATGGTAAAGACTGCGAGAAGTTCGCCGGAAGTGCGAAAAATGCCAAAGGCATGCTCCAACAATCCATCAACCCGCGGAGATCCTCTCCTCGATCTCCCCCTATCCTTTCATGCGATGGTCCATGGACATCGTCGGACCTATGCACCCATCAAAACAAAATCGCTTCCTCCTAGTCCTTACGGATTTCTTTTCCAAATGGGTAGAAGCAGAATACGCAAGTATCAAGGACACACAAGTCGAGAACTTCGCGGAAACATATCATAACTAGACATGGGGTCCGTACGAAATCGTAACAGATAATGGATCTCAATTTATCTCTACTCGATTGAAGCATTCTGCGAAAAATGGAAAATCGACTTACAAAGTCAACTCCCAGATATCCGCAATGCAATGGACAGGCAGAAACCATCAACAAAACCGTCCTTGACGGACTCAAGAAACGCCTAGACGCCAAGAAGGGGCGATGGGCAGAGGAGCTCGAAGGAGTTCTTTGGTCGCATCGACAACCCCAAGACGGGCTACGGTGAAACTCCATTAAGCCCTCGTTTACGGAGCGGAATGTATGATCCCGCGAAGTAGAATTCCTGAGTGCGGAGAAGATTCCTCCCGAAAGAGGATTTAAGCGACGCTATGATGCTGGACAACCTCGACCTCATCAATGCGCGCGACCAGGCACTCACTCGAATCCAGAATTACCAGCGCCGCAAGATACTACAACTCAAGCGTCGCCATCGCAGGTTCAAAGAAGGCGATTTAGTCTTCGAAAAGTCTTCCAAAACACTGCCGCAAGCGCAGGAAAACTGGGAGCAAACTGGGAAGGACCGTACAAAGTCATAAAAGTAGTCCGACCAGGCTCATACCAAATCGCAAACATGCAAGGCGTCAAAATCCGAGAACTTGGAATGCGATGCACCTCAAAAATACTACCACTAAGCGATAAAGCGTGGTACAAAGAACTATGAGATGGCTTGATCCCTAGACAAAGTGCGTAGGCAACTCGCCAATCGGCGATTCAGCTATCCCCAATTTAAAAAGAGTGGGTGCGATACTCATACTCCCACAAATTTCAAGACTCTAAAATTTTGAAACTTTTCACGACTTTTCAAAATCAGCCGAGGCGCCACAAACAGCGGATCTAGTGTCGCTAAGCGATTATCACATCCAAACACAAATCCCAGATGGCCAAACACTTCACGAGGCATTGTGAATGTGGGCGCTTCTCCTGGGTCAAACTTACGCGACCCTTGGTGCGTCCAAAGCGGAAACAACAGTTTTCTGGCTGCGAGCATTCTTTTCAACATCCCCAAAGCCATAAGCGTTTCAGCGAGATGCGGCATAAGGAAAAATCGACCTTCAGCGTTGCGAGGCGTCGCTAACGCCAAGGACATTCTTTCCATAAAACATTGCAGACGAAATCTTCGTCTAAAACATACAAACGCACCTCAAAGCGGTATCATTTCGTTGTTGCTGATCACAACAAGCGAACTCTAACGTCCTAAACGGACAAATAGCGCCCTTCGAGGGTAGGCTCTCTTACATCCGACAAGGATAAACATAGCTATACAAGAAATCAAAATTTTGGTCTAGCTCTTCGTAAAGGAAGTAGCTCGACTCACGCCAAAACAAATCATATAAGCCGACAACAATTCGCGGATTTTAAGCGGTGCGAGTCAGGTTAAAATCGCAAACAGGCAAAACGAAGCCGATTTGTCATCGCAAAGCCTCAGTCGAGAGTAAACCTAGGTCTTGCCCTAAACCCAGCCACGCTGGATCTTGACATCTCACAGAAATAGTATGGTATACGAGATCCAAAATTTGTCTCTTCACTTAAGTCTATTCGTTTCACGAGTTTTTCGTAAATCGGTAAACCGCGGAAAATCTCGCTTTATGCACAATAGATGCGGTGATCATCGGGAACTAGGAATGAGACGACAACTCACACCCTCCTTCTCATACTTCAAAGAAAAAACTGAAGTTCATAAATAATTAAAAACGTTTCATAGATTGAGACTGCGGAAATTCAAACAAAACCCCATGAAAGGCAGGGATTGAAGCCACCAACGGCCAGTCCCGTAAATACATCATGGCCTTTAAACGGCGAAACACATAAAACGAAATCCCAGAAGGGATTGATAGACCTAGACGCTCCAGGGCGTCATCTTCATCCTCACTTGCGACAGGGACAGCCTCGCCGTCGCCTCCCTCAGTCGCATCGCCACTACCCGCCTCGTCCGCGCCACCCTCGCAATCTTCTCCCACGCGCTCCCGATCTTCCGAATTTTCGGAGGTCGGAGCTAGGGTGCATTCGGCTTGCAGACCGGCGAGGATCGACTCGAAATCTCCCTCGGTGGCCGCCCACTCTCCTTTACAGGACGATAATCTGGCTTCCTCCAAGTCCAAAGACGGGGCCTCGTTACCTCGAAGCAACTCGAGCTCGTTCAGACTCCCCTCGATCCCCGCTAAAGCCAAGTCCCTCTTACGGACAGCTATCAAGGACTCAAACAGGATGGCCATCCTCGTCAGACGACCATAGAAGTCGTCACTGGCATCAGCAACCTCCGAGGTTCTACGGGCGTTCATCTCCTCGTGAGCCTGAACCTTCTCCTGAAGACGGCGGACTTCCGAGGATTTACTCCTTTTCTCTTTCTTCACCTTGAGTAACGAGCTAGCGGTCTTCCCAAGGTCGCGCTCAAGATCGCTGATACGAACCTCAAGCTGGGACGTCTGGGCGGCATGGGTATCCTCGACAGTCTGCAATGCGGCCTTAGTACGCTTCAACGCTTCCTGCGACGACTCCAGTTCCTTCGATAGACGAATGACTTCCGACCGCTTTTCGCCAAGCATTCCGTCGATCAGAGACACAAACTGTCCGCAAAAGGAAAGAGTAAGTATCATGGCAAAAACCTTGCAAGAGTTACGGACAAAATCGAACCTTGAACGATGACGCCAATGGCTCGAGAGGTCGCTTTCCTCGCTCGCACCGCTTCTTTTTCGCCCGGACGCTGGGCCAGCTCTTGCCCTTCCCTTGGGCAGTGGTGCGGCACCAGCCGCTGGCAGTCCAAGACAAGTTCCTCTTCGCCGGGAAGAGGTGCAGATTCTATCGCATCATCTCTTCCGAGATCACGATCGGTCGAAGAACCCGATGGATGGATCTGAACATCGAGAGTCTGTTCGGCAATAACCCCTTCTGTGGACGGAGGGCATCGGATGGGACTTCAGAACTTGGAACCAAAGGAGCAGGCAAAGGAGTTGGAGCCGCTGAAGAAACATCGGGCGCTCGGTCCTCGCCGAGCCTTTGCAGCACTACGGGATAGCTTAGCCTTGAAAGAATCAAACCCATCAGTCAGGGACGGAATAGCCTCTTGAACGGCCTGAACGGCGGAGCTTGACTGGGAACCGACGGAGCTTGGCGGCCTCGCCCATCTCAACATCAGAACCACTCTTTTCAACTTGGGATGAAGACATTTTCTTTCTTGAGAGAAGAGAGAATTTGGAAAGATGTGAAGAATGAGAATGGAGGGTTGGCTACTTATAAGAAAAAGAGGAAGACACAGGTTCTCTGCGGAAAATCCTTAGCCAAAGATTTCGATTTTCAAAAATTCAGATCATTCGCCCAAAATCGCCTCCGACCTTACGGGCTGGGGCTAACTGTTGGGGTCAAAACGGTTATCTCGAAATCTACGGCTAAAGACCTTCCCAAAACGACTGACGAGGGAAAGATCGAACAACGGAAAACCCACGGACGGCGAGACGCCTGCGCGCGGCACCCGCCTGGCGCCCGGCGGCACGCGACGCTGGCTGGCCTGGCGCCGGCGGCACCGCCTGGCGCGCACGCTGGACGCTGGCTGGCTAGCGCCGGCACCCGCCTGGCGCGGCGGCACGCGACGCTGGCTGGCCTGCGCGGCAGCGGCACGCTGGCTGGCTGGCGCCGGCGGCACCCGCCTGGCGCCGGCGCAGCGGCTGGCCTGGCGGCGGCACCTGGCGCGCCGCGGCTGGAGGCTGGCCTGGCCCGGCACCCGCCTGGCGCCCGGCGGCAGACGCTGGCTGGCCTGGCGCCGGCGGCACCTGGCGCCCGGCGGCCGGGACGCTGGCTGGCCTGGCGCCCGGCGGCACGCTGGACGCTGGCTGGCCTGGCGCGGCACCGCCTGGCGCCGGCGGCACGCTGGCTGGCTGGCTGGCGGCGGCCGGATCGGCTGGCCTGGCGCCGGCGGCCCGCCTGGCGCCCGGCGGCACGCTGGACGCTGGCTGGCCTGGCGCCGGCGGCACCGCCTGGCGCGGCGGCACCGCCACGGGCGGCCTGGCGCGGCACCGCCTGGCGCCCGGCGGCAGGCGGCTGGCCTGGCGCCGGCGGCACCGCCTGCCGGCGGCACCCATCGCTGGTCCCGGCGTCGGTCCGACCTCGTCCCGTCTTGGTCCTATCGTGCCGGTCCATTCCGCCTTAGCTTGTTTGGATCAGCCCTCATGAGTTTGGTCCAATCAGGCTATGGTGGTTTACCCGATTCCACGAGACATCGGATAAACATCAGGTCATCGAAAGATAGCAGAAAACTCGGAGATAATTACAAAGACCGACGAAAATGGAACATTTCCGGAAAGGATAAGCTTGGGCCCAAAGGCGAGGCCCATCACCCCAAGGCAAACCGACCTAGAGGTGGGTATATAAGGAGAGCAAGAGCAGAGGAGAAAGGCATCCGAAAATCCGAGAATTAGACTTAGAGCATCCTGCTAGCTTAGAAAAACTAGGGTTTAGGTAGTTAGGCTAGCGGAGCAAGGCTTAGGACGTTTGGCTGCCTGCGACTCTATCTTTTTCTTTAAATCGCAACTCTCTTTGTCTTCCGGAGAATCCTTGTACTCGTTTCCCTTATCTAATAAAACGCCTTCGGGCAAACAATTCAATTTCTATTTTTGTCTTCTGCTTACTTTGTCGATTTTGTGGCAACGCAGAGAATCCGGACCTTCAGGGAAAGTCGGGTTCACTTGGCTTTCCTCCGTAATCTTATTTATCGAAAATTGACGGTGTGAATTTCGGTTCCCACATTTATGTTGCTGGACATAGAGTCCTGATCCAAAATCCAAACCCATATTTGTTCTAAAATATCCTAAATCGAATTTAATCTGATCTATATAAATAACCAAACGTGTATTGAGTTAAAGGATATTAAATATCTGAAAATGATATGATAATACTCGATATCTGAAATTAATCCGACCATATCTGATATTATGTAAGATATTATCGTAAAATATTTTTTTCTTAATTTTAACATGTTGACATGTTTGTGTTTTTGGTTATTTTAAGTTAAATTTATTTTTGGATATTTGTGTTAGTTTTTGTACGAATATTTTGGCTCGGGTACAAATGTAACTTCAGTTGAAAATATTAAAATATAACATATATCTTTTGAATATTCAATACAATGTTCAGAAATATCCAAAAAAATTGGTTTGAGTTCTCTTTATTTTTTTCTTGAAATATAACATTTTGATAAAAAAATAATAATTTACAGATAATACTTTTATTTGAGAATTAAGAATTAGCCTTTTTCAACTATAGCAAAATTTCAATATTTTATTTTTGTCATCAATATAAACAGACTCATGAAGACTCTCCAAACCAAACAGGTAACTTTGCATCCATATGGACAACAAGCGGCTGTGTTTTGCACTCCAAACAAGGCTGTCCGTCCATGAATTATCGCCGAGATGTATGAATGATTTCTGAGTTGTGAAAACTTTCTCCTAAGATCTTGATATCTTCCAAGTAGCTTCCAAATGTCGGCCATTCTTATGGTTCCAAAACCATCTTCAACAATTGAGAACGATCCGTTGCAAATGTAACCTGAAACTAATGTAAATTTATCATACATTCCATTGCCCATATGAGAGCTTCCACTTCCAAGTGAAGAGGTGACAGACTAACTCGAGTATTCATGGCTCCCAATCCTTCAAACCCTCTAATGTACTTTACCAACCTTGCCCCGAACGACTTTCATTATCTTTCCATGATCCATCCGTAAAACACTATCGTCACGGTATGACAGGCATGGGAGTAGTCTCCCCCTTTCTATGTACAACAGTCCTTTGTGTGATTGAGGCATATGCCTCTTTCCAAAAGAAAGATTCCGTCTCATCCAACTTTATTGTGTCCCTGGGATCAACATCTATATTACTAAAAAATTTATTATTTCTTCCCTTCCAGATATATCATAATATCCATGCAAATTGGTGATCATCCATATTGGGAGACACTCTCCAGAATAGATGATCCATATTTTCGAAAAGTGATTGCCAAGGAAAAATATCTGGATTCGAAGGAATCTTTAAGAGTGCCGAAGCTTGAACCGCCGGAGAACATTAAAAAAACACATGATTTATTGATTCCTCTGATGCTCTACATCTTGCACAACAAGTATCTTTAAGATACTATTTAAACTAAATATTTCTATAAAAGACTAAATATAAATAAAAAAGTGTGTTCGAGGGGAGAGAGGGTGAGAAGAAAAATGATTTTATGTGAGCATGAGCGGTGGTTTTTGGAGCACCGGCGCTAAGATTTCTCTTATGATTTTGTTTATTCTTTGTTTTCTAGTATTATGGTTTCATTCTGTTTTTTTTCTTAGTTTTCGGGGATATTTTTGTTTTCCGTCGGCTTTTGTAGTACTCGTTTTGCTCCAATTTTTGTTGTAATAATTATTGTAGATTTTTCGACGGGTTCTAGAGCAAACTTTTTCGAAGGGATCTCTTCCAAAACAGCAAAACAAAAATTTATCTTTATCTGGAGAACTTTTATCGTGTGGAAGATGAAGGTGACTGCAACCGGTTGTGATGCGCGAAAACACTTCGATTGTTTAAAAGCGCTAAACAAGATCATTTGATATCAATGTCATCATCCAACCAAATTTCGGTATGTACTTCATCACTGATTTCCTTTTTAGTATTTATCAGATTATATTTTATGTCATGATAGATTATTTCTCAAAAGCTTGTTTCGTCTTTCTCAATTCGATATATCATATCAGTTGTTTTGTTATTGTGTTCGATAGAATATATTGAATAAAAGAATTTTTAGACAAAAATAGAATAAAAATAAAAGTTTGTTTCTATATTTATGATCATTACATTTCTCTAAAATATATATATTTTAATTATGATTATAGAATTCTAAGAAATAGCTTGTCTAGATCCGGGAGAAGGGTGTGCCTTACGGCAATTGTGGAGTCGCATTGGTAATCATCGTAACCTCGCTTAAAGCTCCTACGTTTTCGAACTAAAACCCTCCACCCTCTCGAATTTCTTTGAACTTGAAAAGCCAAATTTTATATCAATTTATCATTTTCTTATCTCTTGTCTTTTCACTATTATATCTTGCTTTTCCAGGTTTTATTATATGGTTCTCATTTTCCACCTTTAAATATAGATCTACAAAATTTGGATATGTATTTTGTGTGTTCTATAAAGGTAAAATATCTCATCTTCCACTCATTTTCTCTGGTTTGAAGCCATGTGAACGTGTTTGGATATAAATGTTTTCAGATATAAGTAAGACTTTGGAAGACTTCTCAAGTCGTCTAACATATAATACACTAGTCTTCGACGGAGTATTCTCCCATGTCTCCTCTTTCATAAAAGATATGAACGTTTTGATAAGCATACATGTCCGATTTTCCTTCATTTGGTAACCTCTTATTGCTTAAACTTCTCTAATCTCTTTGAACATGAAAATACTAAACTTTATATCAATTTCTCAATTTTGTCTCATGTTTTCTCACCAATTTATCTTTTTTTATTACATGGTTCTCATCTTACACTCATTTAAAGGTAGATTCATAAGATTTGGATATGTATTTTTGTGTGTTTTATAAAGGTAGATGTATCTCATCTTCCACTCATTTTCTCTGCTTTGAAGTCAATTGAACGTTTTTGAATATACATGCTTTCAGATCTGAGTTAGGATTTAGAAGACTTCTAGAAAGTCTTCTAACATATAATGTACTAGAAGAAAGTTTTCTGAGTCTTCTCCTATGTCAAGTGGAGTCCAAACTAATCTTTGTGGAGGAATGATCTCTAACTCCATGTGAATAGTTTTGTTTATTGTCTGTTTTGTGATTTGTATGTGTACTCTTTTAATTTTGGCTTCTTTTGTAAATTATAATTGATATTAATTAAAATAGATTGATTAATATGTTCATGTCTACAATTTTATCTTGCCAAAAGTACTTGATATTATTGAAGTTAAGGATACAACTTTAATAGAAAAACACAATAACACAAAAAATTTAATCATATATGACTTCTCAAGAAAAATTGAGTCAAATTCACAAAATATCAAACATTACATAAGTTACACATAACACTTTCACTAGAAGCATTCTAGAAAATCTTCGAATACTTCTCGAAGACTTAAATTTTAAGCAGAAAACTAATTAAGTGTGAAACTTAAATTTTAAGTGCAATTGAAATTTTAAATGTCATGAAAGTTAAAAAGTATATATTATGATCTAAGAATACACATTAGATAACATGACTTGATGTTCTTAAAGTTACTTTAAAAAGACTTCCCCATAAGTCTTATCTCATTAGCTAAAAACATTAATTAACATGAATGCTGGTAACCTCATGATTATTACTAATTAAGTTATGAATTTCATCCAATAGCCCTAATATTTACTAATATACATGAATTAACAAGAAAATATTAAAAAATCTTTTTAATTTAAGAGAAAACCAAAGTTTATTAAACATTGACTTAGAAGACTTCCACAGAAGTCTTCTCGGACAAGATTTCTATGGAAGTCTTCCGGCATAAGAATTCTAAGAAGTATATCATTTAGGTCATTTTTGCAATTGCAAATTTACAACTGAAGACTTCCATAGAAATCGGCTATAGAGCAGACTCCTCTGGAAGTCTTCCTTTATAAATATTGACTTATTTTTTTTTTTGAAAAAATCTCAAAAATACCAGAGATGACTTCCCATGAAGTCTTCTCGGATAAACATCTTAGTTTTGTATTTGACCAAATTTGTGTCAGAATTTTGACTTTCTATAGAAGACTTCCCACAAAGTCTTCTCAACTGTCGGTGCAAGTCTTCTTACTGTCGGTGAAAGTCGTCTTCGCTTACTTTTGCAATTGACAACTAAAACTTAAATATTTAATTTTAATTAGAAAACTTCCAGGATATCTTCTTTAATAACCAAAGGTTTGAACAGAATCTCAAAAAAAAAAAGTTGGACTAATTCCAGGGAAGTCTTATAATAATTCAATGAACGAAATAATATTTAAATTTCAATGAAATTTTTAGTTTATTTTAATTATAATTTAACTATTTTAACTGCAAATTGTACTATTTTTATAGAAATCATATATTTGTTACTATATTAAATCATTAAAATATAACTGCTTTACTTTGTTCACAATATTTGCTTTTATTGAATTTAATAGATTTTAATAAATTTCATTTAAAATTTTATAATTTAAACGATCCAAAAGAAAGCCACTTTATTGTCCTTAAAAACAAATAGCATTAAAATATGATATTAATTGTTACTGTTTAATATTTATAGTAACATGCTAGGTTATATATTTCTTTAACAAAAAAATATATTTTAGAAGAAATAGTCTATATCCTATACGGTACATGGGTGAGGTCACCTCATTTGTTGATACTATACGACCCGTGCCCGGTTCACCTCGTCTAGGGTGAGGACAATCCAATCCCAACCAGTCCGACTCAATTCAACTCCGCGTCTTCCAGATAGTTGCATTATCTGACCTTTGGACCCTATACATCTCGTTTCGCCTCGTTCAAGTTATTCTCGAAGTTTTACGATTAAGACCGCAAAATTGTAGAAAGTCCGAAGGCCTAAAAGCGGCCGCAAGGATCTAAACGTGTCTAGAGACCAATCTACGATTTTAGGAATCCAAGCCCAATGGAAGTTATGACAGTTTATCCTAACTTCGGAAATAGGATAAATGTTAAGTTTCGAAAGATAAATGTCAAGATTCGAGGATAACTACGAAGACCGACAAAAAGAATATTTCAAAAGAGATAAACTTGGGCCCAAAGGCAAAGGAGTAAAAGGCCACAGACCTAAAACAACTATATAACGAGAGCTGGAGTAGAAGAAAAGGGATTCGAGAATTTAGACTTAGAGAACTCCTGCTAGCTTAGAGAGCTTAGAACTTAGGTGGTTAGACTAGCAAGGTAAGACTTAGGACGTTTTGCCACCTTTCTGTTCTGCTTTTATCTAGTTAGCATATCTCTACTCCTCTCAAAGAAATCCTGTATTCGTACTATTCCTTTAATAAAACGCCTCTGAGTAATCATTTATTTTAATCTTGATGTCTATCTTTTTACGTTCTAAAGTGATTACGGAGAATTCGGACCTTCAGGAAAATCGGGTTTACTTGGTTTTCCTCCGTATTTATTCATTAAAATCGACGGTGTAAATTTCGGTTCCCACAGAAGTACATTGTTTATAGTCTAACGGAACGAGAAATAATAGATTGCCTCACTACGTGTTAAGAACTCCTCACTCTCTGGTAAGACAAGTTGATGCATTCTAAGGAAAAAAAATTGAAGTAATAAGATCAGACAATCCACATCTGGCCTAAAAATGCTTAGTCTTTAGTTCTCTATTGCTCCAACTCATTAGCAGGTAAGTTACAACAATCGCTCCCTCACTAGCCACTTATGTCTCGTTGAGTGAAAATCAAAGTTTGCACACAAATTGATTGGCAGTTTTCAATCTTGACTTATCTCTTCAATTACGGGCTTCTACATTTCAAGTTGATATTGAACTGTAACTCCAAAACTCATCCTCTACGGGATGTTTGATATTTTTATATTTTCTTTTCAATATCAATAGTAGACTTTCTCAAATTTTTTATAGTTTATGAAGTTTACCTTAATTTAAAGTAAATAGGAGCATAAAATGCTTAGTCTTTAGTTCTCTATTGCTCCAACTCATTAGCAGGTAAGTTACAACAATCGCTCCCTCACTAGCCACTTATGTCTCGTTGAGTGAAAATCAAAGCTTGCACACAAATTGATTGGCAGTTTTCAATCTTGACTTATCTCTTCAATTACGGGCTTCTACATTTCAAGTTGATATTGAACTGTAACTCCAAAACTCATCCTCTACGGGCTGTTTGATATTTTTATATTTTCTTTTCAATATCAATAGTAGACTTTCTCAAAAAATTTTATAATTTATGAAGTTTACCTTAATTTAAAGTAAAGAGGAGCATATTTAAAAGAACGAATATTATTAACGATAATGAATGATTTAAATTGTAATAGATTAATTTAAACAATAGTTAGTTCTATTATGGTATTAAATTTTTTCAAACGCGTTACAGTAGACACGTATCCGAGTTGACTAGCCTTTTTCCTAAAATAATTAGATTTCTTTCCTTAGTAGCCAAATGGATTGTAGCTATCTACATACATATTTTTCCAATAGTCTATACTAAACTACAAAATCCCGAATCAAAGCCAACTCAGTTGACTGTAGCAATATAATTTGAGATTTACATCTCAATCCCAATCATTATAAGAACATACCAAATGCAAGATAAAGAGAAAAACATAGAGGTGATTTTCTTTTCCTTTGAGGTGTGTTTATTTGTATATATTCTCTATATTTTACATGCATATGGCATGCTTTTTCATCATCCTCTTAATACCATTGAATTTATATTTGTTCTTGTAATTTCTGTGTAGAGTAAGCAAAGGCATATCCTGAGAAGATGTCTTCATTGTACACTCAGTTTCCCCTCCTCGCCCGAGCAAACAACGTTAACCAGAAGAGATGGCGATGACGATGATCCAACAACCCAACACCGTTGTTTCACCACCATCACCCAAAAAACAAAGAAACCAATCTGGAAACCCAAGTGAGTACCTCTTATTTATGTTTGTTATTATACATGTGTGTGTGTGTGTTTTATACATTTATGTGTTTGTATGTTTCAAATTCCAAAGGGAATCAATTAGCATCATTGAAGAATTTTCCTTACAGGAAGATATAAAAGGATAAGAACTCTGTTTTAATTCACTTCTTATATGTTACCATTCTCAATCACTAAAATTTAAATGAGAGGGCTGTTAATGTATTGATAGTTAGAGCTTGGAATTTAAGTCATAACCTGCAGGATCTGTCCCGTTTGATCCTGCTGCTGCAAAGTGGATGGATCGACCAATTTGAAATATTTGTACTGAGTGCATGTTAAGTTATTTTATGAGAAAATTACGATAGGTCGAATTTAAACAGTGGTATCCGCCAACCTGCAATTTTTTTAAGATTTTCATAGAAATACGATTATATATATATAATTAAAATGATATTAATTTAAAAAATATATATATAATGAATATAAATATTAATTTATTGTTATTAATATTACATGGACTCAACGGGTCATTGAACTAGTGCGGTCTAATATTCTTCCCTTTAGGATCAACGGGAATTTTGAAACGAAAAAATACTCAATTTGCATTGGGATGGGTCAGGTGGAGCGTTTTAACCCGCTTCCCAATACTACTGGTAGTACATTCCTTTGTGTTACGAGTTCAAACCACATTAAATGATTTATTTTTAAACTACTTTAAAAATGATTTCAGTAGAGGATTTTATGCTTATGGGAGATTATTTATTTAAAGCCCAGACTTCCATTAATAGTAAAAAAAACACAATGAAGAACTAAGATTATCATCATTGAATATAATTAGATTAAAATATTTAGTAATTCGTGTACTTTATTCAACATTTTATTAGTCTATTCAATTAACTTGTCAAATACTGTCTCTTGAATAATGGTTTTTGTTCTTGTGATCAATATTTTACTTTTAATTGAACCGATCCAGATGCTGAAGTGATAGCGTTATCTCCAAAGACGATCATGACGGCGAACAGATTCCTATGTGAAGTGTGTAACAAGGGATTTAACCGGGAACAGAATCTACAGCTTCACGGAGAGTACACAACCTTCCATGGAAGCTGAAACAAAAGTCGGAAAAGAAGTGAGGAGGAAGGTATACATTTGTCCGGAGCCCACATGCGTCCACCATGACCCGTCACATGCTCTCGGAGACCTCACCGGAATCAAGAAGCATTATTACCGCAAGCACTGTGAGAAGAAGTGGGAATGCAAGAAATGTCCTAAGAGTTATGCTCTTCTATCTGACTGGAAAACTCACTCTAAGATTTGTGGTACCAAAGTGTATGGATGTGATTGTCGTACCACCTTCTCTAGGTAAAACAATATACCGCCTTTCTTGGTTCAGTTCGATAAATTTTTTTCCTTATGATAATTTCCGTTCAATACTTAGGTTTATATCACTGATATCAAATGAGAATCGATTACAAGAACATATGTTAACAAACATTAGTGAAACGTGTTGTTAGTCCATATGTCTTATTGTCAGTACAGGTTCGGAATTGACAAAATATTTTACTTCAAATTTTACACGCTCTAGATTTTAAGGTTTCTGCTACAAAATGAATTTTGTGGTTTAAATATTGTTTATTTTGGTTAAATATATATTTTTTCTATATTTGGTGGATATAGTAATATATTGCGATACTAACCATTTTTGGGGATTAATTGCAGAAGAAACAATTACATTTCGCACAAGACATTCTGTATTGCATTAAAACAGGAGCCAGCAAGAAATCCTACGGTGAGCTTCCGAAATGGGAGCAGCCTCTGGTGGAAGTGGTGTCAGACATGGCTTTTACGGTGCTGCTTCTGCTGTTGGCAAACAAGACTTTTACGCCCGTGCTGTTTCTTCTCTTGACCGACATGGCTTTACGGCGGCACTGCTTCTGCTCTCCCTCACAACCAATTCAGTAACAACTCAAACACTGGTTTTAACCTCCCGCCACAGGTTACAATCTGAACCATTCATCTTCCAAAATTTTGAAGACTTGGTTCCTCAGCCCACCAAGCCTAATCACAGCCCAACCAATTTCCTCATGCAATACTCTTGAACCAAGGACTGTTGGCGCAACGATCCGACTCTCAGGAGCCAGCACAATTTGATTAGCGTCGGTGATATGATAAACAATAACAACTGCCCTAACCCTGGATATTTTCAGAACAACACCAAGAACTCTAATCAGGCTATTTTCACCCATGGTGCGCCAACAACAATCCGAAATGGGAGCAGCCTCTGCTGGAAGTGGTGTCAGACATGGCGTTTGGCGGCGCTGCTTCTGCTCTCCCTCACAACCAATTCGGTAACAACTCAAACACTGGTTTTACCCTCCGCGCAAGTTACAATCTGAACCATTCATCTTCCAAAACTTTTGAACACTTGGTTCCTCAGCCCACCAAGCCTAATCCCGCCAAACCAATTTCCGCATGCAATACTCTTCGAACCAAGGACTGTTGGCGCACAACGATCCGACTCTCAGGAGCCAGCACAATTTGATTAGCCTCGGTGATATGATAAACAATAACGACAGCCCTAACCCTGGATATTTTCAGAACAACACCAAGAACACTAATCAGGCTATTTTCACCCATGGTGCGCCAACAACAATCCTTCTGGTTTGGTAAGAGGGTTACCTTCTTCATCTTTATCTTGGTCAAGTGTGATCGCTAATGGCTTTGGACAAAATCAGAATGGAAACCTTCAGGGTCAAATGAGCTCTCTGCCTGTGACAAAAAATCAACAAGGCTGGTCCAGTAGTAACATTTTGGGCCCACACCGGTAACAACCTTAGCATGGGAGGCTCTAATATGCGCCCTTTGATTTTCCTGGTGTTAAAGGAGGAATTGTGAGCAATGGTCGTAATCCAGCTCCTTTGGACACTGAGATGAAGTATTCATATCCAATTCATCCATTTGGACACAATTGAGATGATTTTATTAAAATCTATGTTGTTGGGTTTCATTGGAGACATTATTTTCAGTTTTCTTTCGTTTGTTGTTGTCAACTATTGCAATGGATAAGTACCTTCTCTTAAATAAGGATTTAAGTTGGCGATTTTCAGTTAATTTCGTCAAGTTGTTTTTCATAATGTTGTCTTGGTTTGAATCTCGAAGTGGGGTTCTTTATGGATTCTTAACTGTCGGTTTATGTTGCTGGACATAGAGTCCTGATCCAAAATCCAAACCCATATTTGTTCTAAAATATCCTAAATCGAATTTAATCTGATCTATATAAATAACCAATCGTGTATTGAGTTAAAGGATATTAAATATCTGAAAATGATATGATAATACTCGATATCTGAAATTAATCGAACATATCTGATATTATGTAAGATATTATCGTAAAACATTTTTTCTTAATTTTAACATGTTGACATGTTTGTGTTTTGGTTATTTTAAGTTCAATTTATTTTGGATATTTGTGTTAGTTTTGTACAAATATTTTGGCTCAGGTACAAATGTAACTTCAGTTGAAAATCTTTATAATATTATTTGAGAAGTCAGTTTCTATGTGTGCTCACGTTAACTCTCACGATGGTTGATTACATTGATACCCTTAATGAATTAATAATATTATATTTAAATACTATTATTGAATTTTTATTTAGTTTTCTTTTAAAAAGTTCCAAATAACATATATAATAAAAAGGAAATATTTCTAAAAAAAATAAAAAATTAAAACGAAAATTATCTATATATATAATATGATTTCATTGAAAAAGGAAAGTTCACAAAATAGAAATATTCCAAATTTACAAGTTCACAATTTATTTAATCTGCTTATTTTAAAAGATATTGAAAAAAACAATTAACAATAAACATCTTTTGATCAAATAATTACAAAATATTTTAAAATAACATAACATTATATACTTTAACGAGGTCGATATATTATATTTTGTCATTATTAAAATTATTTGTTTTCTTGATATTAATCTTGCTTTTAAATTTTATTTTTTTATTTTTGTGGAACTTAATAGTTAATATAACCATAATCAAAATACCAGCAAATCTAATTTTTAAGATTATTTAAAATAAGTTTCAGTTTATCATTTAATAAATCTAAGACATAAAATTATTTAGAATCTATAAAATATTTCTATTATTGTAAATATTGATATGTTTTCATAAGCTTCCAAAAATGTATTAGTTATTTATGTATGTAACTTCCTATAGATCATCGCTTTATTTTTTATTTTTTTAAAGAAACCAATATATAATTTGATAAATATTATGAAAATACATGCACATTTAAACGATAAATAAAGTTAATTTAATTTTACGTAATTATAATAAAAAGTAATTATACTTTACTTTGATTTTGAAAGAATATATTTAACTCGATATACTCACAATATGAGTGACTTGACTAATCCAACTTGTATCTAAAATCATAGATTTAACTACAATAAGAATATATAATTTAATAGTAATAATAATTTCTTTTATAAATGTAAATTATAGAATGACTCAAAACAAAACACAATATTTTGGAAATAAATTGTGACAATTAGTTAACGAATGAAAATAAAATATTAACTAATTGGTACAATTTAGTTCTTTTGTAAAATTTATATATGCATGAGACTGTAGAATATTATCGTTATATTAATTTATGTGATTTGAAATCGGACACTTTAGTTTATTTTTAATTTCATTCTAAGCACAATATATCTTAAGTTATACATAATCTTCATCAAATATATTTACATATCTAAGACAACAACTAGCGTAAATAAAAATAAGAAAATTAATTATAATTTTAATATATTTAAATTAAAAATAATATAGTTGAATTCAGAGAAATAGATGCAAACCAAAATACCCAAATGATAACTAAATCGACTATAAAACAACAAAACCGACTAAATATAATATATCTAAAATCATATGTCTAATTAAAATAATATAATATTTTAATATAAATTTTGCATACAAATTATAAATCAATTTAAAATTAAAAGTAAATAAAATAAATTATTATAATATATTTATTTTATAAATTTATACGTGCATGAGCGGAAAATCACCTAGTATTAAAATATAACATATATCTTTTGAATATTCAATACAATGTTCAGAAATATCCAAAATATTTTGGTTTGGGTTCTCTTTTATTTTTTCTTGAAAAATAATATTTTTGATAAATTGTTTTTATTTTACAGATAATACTTTTATTTATGAGAGTTAAGAATTAGCCTTTTCAACTATAGCAAAATTTCAACATTTTATTTTTGTCATCAACATAAACAGACTCATGAAGACTCTTCAAACCAAACAGGTAACTCTGCATCCATATGAACAACAAACGAAGGCTGTGTTTTTGCACTCCAAACAAGGCTGTCCGTCCATGAATTATGCCGAGACTTATGAATGATCTCTGAGTTGTGAAAACTTTCTCCTACGATCTTGATATCTTCCAAGTAGCTTGCAAATGTCGGCCATTCTTATGGTTCCAAAACCATCTTCGCCAATTGAGAACAATCCGTTGATAAAAAACTGAGTGCTTACAGGTTCGCTCCTGCACCAAACACTAACATGTTTAACCGATGATAACAAATTGAGTGCTTACAGTTTCAGCCATGGCACAATCAGTATCTAACACATTCTATATGCACAGTCTTATTACACTACCAATTGGATTAGCCTTAGATACTTGCACAGAAATTACAGCGGTAGAGCTCAAGTCATAGGCATGCCCATTTTCAGGCAATGAACGTAGGAGAACAGAGCAAAAGAGTTAGTTGTAACAGAAAAGAATAACCATGGTTGAGGGAAACATACTCGATTAAACAACAAACATCTTCCAGGATCATCATAAACAGTGCCATGCTACTTGTTGAAGAAAGAAGGAAAAGTCAAGGTTATGCTTGCTCTACAGGAAAAATGAACATGGACAAAAAGACAGAAAACTCAATAGAACCTTTGGTTCCTATCATCAACCCAACGTCTACAACTGTTTTATGAACTCCATCTCCACATTTTGTGTCTCTTTCTGTAGCGGTTAAATGGTTTTGTAATTTTATTTTATGCTTCATTGTGTATTGATTTAGAGGTTTATTTTATTGATTCATGTTTATACATATCGTAAACATTTAGAGTGTACATCTCCACTACCACTAGAACCATCGGGGGTTGTCAATCTCCATAGCAGGCTTAGGAGCTTCCAAGCTGATGGGTGTAACCGTCTCCATTGTCTTTTAGCAAACTCAGTATGCCCTGTTCTTTTCAGATGCAAATCGCTTTCCTTCACATTCGTATAAGAAAGAAAGTAATCAAAATACATTAGTCATGAAACTCGTGCGACATTGCAAAAGCCATGGCTCCACAGGCAATAAAACTAATAAGGAACTATAAAAAAAAAAAAAGTGAAATCTAATGAAAACATTGTGCGATAGACACCAAGAATAGGCTAAGACCAGATCAATCGGAAAATTGGAAAATAGACTCAATTTCGTTCAAAAGTCACGTCAAAACCCATCAGTTCCAAGCCAGTAAAGATTGTAATCAAATCGAGATGACAAAGTCAACCCGTTTACAGAACTCGGAAACATCGAGATTACATGTATCAAGCTCCGAACTTGATCAAAGAAAACCCCAAGGAGATCTGCGAGTAACTTCAAGCTACCACCAACCAAAGCAGACTCATATTAATAAAAGAAGCGATGAGAATCGAAGATCCGTACGGTTTTGGAGCGACAAGGCTTGCTGCAAGCAGTGCAAACTAGATTGAGCACCGCCTCGGCGAAATTGGAGTGAGAGGTGATCTCTGCATGCCCTGAGTCTCCTCCACGGACTTCGGCCGCGCACCACAATCGCCACACTTGAGCGATTCTCCTTCCATGGCTACAAGTCAATCTCTCGAAACGAACCGAACTTGGTTTCAGAAACTTCGATGCCTTTCCACTGCCCGGTTCAGTTTTTTCGGTTCTAACTTCGAAATAAATTGATCTCGTCGGTTATGCTTCTGGTACCCACGTCTTGGTTTGGTTATACAGCCAGCGTTTGATTGGTTCATCCTTAACCAGCCTCAATTACAAGCGTTCCATGACAATTTAATACCGGTCTGCATTTATTTGTTTTACCAATGTGAAAGAGGGTTTGAAGTTTTTTTTAGTACTTTTTATTAAGTATAAAATACAAAACAAGGATTTTAACTCATACCGTATTTTTGTTCTTCAATTATCACAAACAGTATTAGTTAATTTAGTTTAACAGTTGTTCTCGTTTCACGATGAAGAATTTTAAACAAAACAAAAGAAAACTCCAATGGCATGCTTTTGGTGTAATATTAACTGATTTGTTGTTAATGAAATTAGAAGAAATAGTCTATATCTTATACGGTACATGGGTGAGGTCACCTCATTTGTTGATACTATACGACCCGTGCCCGGTTCACCTCGTCCTAGGGTGAGGACAATCCAATCCCGACCAGTCCGACTCAATTCAACTCCTGCGTCTTCCGTATAGTTGCATTATCTGACCTTTGGACCCTATATATCTCGTTTAGTCTCGTTGAAGTTATTCTCGAAGTTTTACGATTAAGACCGGCAAAATCGTAGAAAGTCCGAAGGCCTAAAAACGGCCCGCAAGGATCTAAACATATCTAGAGACCAATCTACGATTTTAGGAATCCAAGCCCAATGGAAGTTATGACAGTTTATCCTAACTCGCGGAAATAGGATAAATGTAAAGTTTCGAAAGATAAATGTCAAGATTCGAGGATAACTACGAAGACCGACAAAAAAAAAAGAATATTTCCAAAAGAGATAAACTTGGGCCCAAAGGCAAAGGAGTAAAAGGCCACAGACCTAAAACAACTATATAGAGAGCTGGAGTAGAAGAAAAGGGATTCGAGAATTTAGACTTAGAGAACTCCTGCTAGCTTAGAGAGCTTAGAACTTAGGTGTTTAGACTAGCAAGGTAAGACTTAGGACGTTTTGCCACCTTTCTGTTCTGCTTTTATCTAGTTAGCATATCTCTACTCCTCTCGGAGAAATCTTGTATTTCTATTCCATTAATAAAACGCCTGTGAGTAATCATTTATTTTAATCTTGATGTCTATCTTTTACGTTCTAAAGTGATTCGCGGAGAATTGGACCTTCAGGAAAATCGGGTTTACTTGGTTTTCCTCCGTATTTATTCATTAAAATCGACGGTGTAAATTTCGGTTCCCACAGAAGTACATTGTTTATAGTCTAACGGAACGAGAAATCAAAGATTGCCTCACTACGTGTTAAGAACTCCTCACTCTCTGGTAAGACAAGTTGATGCATTTCTAAGGAAAAAAAATTGAAGTAATAAGATCAGACAATCCACATCTGGCCTAAAAATGCTTAGTCTTTAGTTCTCTATTGCTCCAACTCATTATCAGGTAAGTTACAACAATCGCTCCCTCACTAGCCACTTATGTCTCGTTGAGTGAAAATCAAAGGTTGCACACAAATTGATTGGCAGTTTTCAATCTTGACTTATCTCTTCAATTACGGGCTTCTACATTTCAAGTTGATATTGAACTGTAACTCCAAAACTCATCCTCTACGGGCTGTTTGATATTTTTATATTTTCTTTTCAATATCAATAGTAGACTTTCTCAAATTTTTTTATAGTTTATAAAGTTTACCTTAATTTAAAGTAAATAGGAGCATAAAAATGCTTAGTCTTTAGTTCTCTATTGCTCCAACTCATTAGCAGGTAAGTTACAACAATGCTCCCTCACTAGCCACTTATGTCTCCTTGAGTGAAAATCAAAGCTTGCACACAAATTGATTGGCAGTTTTCAATCTTGACTTATCTCTTCAATTACGGGCTTCTACATTTCAAGTTGATATTGAACTGTAACTCCAAAACTCATCCTCTACGGGCTGTTTGATATTTTTATATTTTCTTTTCAATATCAATAGTAGACTTTCTCAAAAAAAAATTATAATTTATGAAGTTTACCTTAATTTAAAGTAAAGAGGAGCATATTTAAAAGAGCGAATTTTATTAACGATAATGAATGATTTAAATAGTAATAGATTAATATTTATATATATATATATATATATATATATTTTAAAATTAATAAATTGAGCCATCTTCTTCAGGTTTGCGGTGCCAGGCCGTCTTGCCGTCTGTGGGTTTTCGTTTGTTCGATCTTTCCCTCGTCAGTCGTTTGCGGGAAATCTTTTGAGTTTGGGAGGGTTTCTAGCCGTAGATTTCGAGATAATCGTTTCTAATCAACGAGATTCCGAGTATCAAGATTTGAGATGGACTTGGATCTGCAGTTTTCCGTCGTCAAGGATGCGAGCAATGTGGCTCGAGTTTTAGATGTGTTAAAAGATGAATCTTTTAAACAATCGGAAGGCTTTACGGAAGACTCATTGTAGATCTCGGACAATCCAGACATGGGTTCCAAGGGACCAAGATGCAGCCATTGCCGAGATCATGAGATGATCGCACGGATGGCGCCAGGACCCTCGCCGTTGGCCATATGGGAGTGGGCGATCCTTCCGTGAGTTTTATCGGCGGCGACCCGTTTCTTGGATTCGATCGTCGCGGCTTTTCTTCGAGGATTTTGGTGACGATTTCGTCATTGACCGATTTTGACCCCAACAGTTAGCCCCAGCTAGCTAGGAACCGTAGAGCCTGTCGGATCCTAGCTGCGGTATAACCGATGTGGGAAGGTGTTGAGGCAATCGTTTGCGAAAATCGGGTAAATAGTGATTTTACCTCCTTTATATGGAGTAAGAAATCTCATTCTTACTTCATCACAAGGTTTTCACTCTCTCTCTCAAGAATCCTTTCTCTCTTTAAGAACAATGTCTTCAAGATCCTCAAAGAGAAACTCTTCTTCCCATTCATCCTCGGATGACTCTCCTGCCCATGTAGCGGTAAAGCGGAGGAGTCGGTCGAGGAGGAAAAGAATCGTTACCGAGCCCTTGTAGGTTCGCCCCAACACTGCCAGAGATCCCTGTCGAGGAGGCCTCGAGGCAGCCGGTGCTCCTTTGCGCCGAGCTCGGTTTCTCGTAAATATCTTAAGGTTCTTGAGATTTTACCAGGTTCTGAAGGAGTCAAATTCAGTTCCGTCGGTAAGAGTGCAAGGAATCCTCCGCAGGTTTCTTTACATGTTACTAAGCTTTTCTTTACGTACTGCCGTATGTGGTTCCCAATCCCTGGTGCCATTGTTTGCGCTTCACGCTTGAACTTTCGATCAACCAACTCAGCGTTCCTGCCTTGGAGAGTTGGCTTGGCGTACTGATCGCTAGCTACTGAACTCGGGATTGATCTTGGTCCCGATGATTTGAAGGTCTTTGGGGTACTCGGCCGACGGGAGTGATGGTTACTACTCCATGCTGCCTAAGAAGGATATGGCCGTGATTCAGGGGACTACTTGAATCCCAAATCGTGGCAGGGCGTTTCTTCTTCGTCCAAATAGATGGCGAGTCTGTCGAGGAGAGCTGCCTCCATCTATTTCGCGAGCATGGAACTTCAACCGAGGTATCGGCGAAAACCCTGTTGTCTATCTCACCTTTCGAAGTCGCGAGTTTTAGTGAAAATTTTCGTTTTGTAGGAACAACCCTACCGCGCATTTGCCTGGTGACGTTTTTGTCAAGAGAGATCTTCTTCGTCAAGGGCCGTTTTTCTGGAAATCCTTCACCCTCGAACGGATCCGAGATGCGGTTAGGCTTTATCGGTCTCGAGGTCCTGTCCCGTCGTCGACCGAACCTGTCACCGGCTCCTACCGGGCGCAGACAGAGGTCGTAAGGGAAGGAAATCGATGATGGGAAAGGCTCGGAAAGTCCTTCTCCGTTGGGAGAAAACCTAGTTTTGCTCCAGCGGAAAAGCGAGCCAGCGGTTTTCCACCTAACAACTTCTTTGATGGCCTTCCTCCGGAGTTTACTACTGACGAATCGCTGGAGGATGAGGAGAAACAACGGGTTTTTTCCGAGGGTTCCCAATGTGTCAACGAGGTTTGGCCCGAACTTCTTAACCTTGCGTTGAATCTGTATATAAGCGTGCTTGCTGATCTTGAGTTTTATGCAGGGACTAAGAGTGTTTAGCGAGCTTTCGAGTTTCCGCAAATCCAGGATTGCTAACTTCAAGACCACAGAAGCGGAGCGAGAGCTTTTCCGGTTCCGACAAGAGGTGAAGGCACAGAATGCGAAGCAAACTGAGCTTCATGCTCGGGCTCGTTCGGCGGAAAGAAGAGGAAGAAGGATGGTCGCGGAGGTGGCAAGGCGGCGGAATCGTTTGCTGCTGAGTTTCAATGTTTTAAAGAAGCTCAGGAGTTTGTTGGTGATTTCGAGTGCGGGGTTCGGTTGTAAACCTTTATAAGTCTCAGAACCGGTTTCTCTTCGATTCGAGATTGCTGAAATGAAGGATTTCATGGCCGAGTGTGCTCATGCTGAGTCCTTGGTTCCTCCGGTAGAAGAAAGAGTCCGGAGACTATGGGAACCTATCGAGGTTTCGAGGATCTGGAGGCGGAGCCGATGAGCGCCGAGGATGGTGGGAATGCTCGGGCGTGAATGAGGAAGTGGACCAGCCTGCTAGTTCATTTGGTATTTCCGCATCGGTTTCTCAATGTTGACTTCCTTTTGTGAATTGAATTTTTGGCCGTGTGTGGCGTTTTAGTAATTTTATCCTGCGACCGTTGGAGGTTGCATCCTTATGTTTTGGGACTGGCCGTTGGTGGCTTTGAATCCTGCCGTCTTTTGCGGCTTTTATGAATATGAAGATTTGCGAGATTTCGTCTTTTGTTTTGATTTATACTTTCGTCAAGTGTAGAGGAAGGATGCGAGTAGTCGCCATTATCCTAACTCTTTTTTTTTGTCGCTTGGTCCGTATGCTACTTTTAGCGGCGTTTTAGGTGTAGCGATAAGAGACATGTTTTGGGATCTCGTATACGATACTATGTCTGTGAGATGTCAAGATCCAGCAAGACTGGGTTTAGGGCAAGACCTAGGTTTACTCTCAGCTTTGAGGCTGTGCGACGACTGATCGGCTTTCGTTTTGCCTGTTAGTGATTTCTTCCTGATTCTTTTCGTTTAAAGTCGCGACTAGTGCGGCTTATATGACTTGTGTTAAAAGAATCGAGCTATCTTCGAGTTTACCGAGATGCTAAACCAAAATTTTGGGTTTCTTGTATAGCGCTATGATATCCTTGTCGGATGTAAGAGGACCTTGTAGGTCTGACTACGATTTTGTATTGAGTGAAGCGTTTCTTATGGCGTCCGTCGGCCAATCGACGGCGTGAGTTATTTTAAGTCGCTGGTGGACTGTCTTTTGGATATCTGAGTTTTGTTATCTTTTTAAGAAGTCGGCGTCTGGCGTTTCTTTTAAAGATATGATTTTCGTTTTCGAAGAGTTGATCGTTTAAGTGAGCATGAAAGATAGAAAGAATTTTATTAAAATTTAGAAGTTAGAGTACATGTGCGGATTTTTCGTTTTGTGGGAGTATCGAATTATCGCGCAGTCCCCTTTTGGTGAGGGGATAGCTGAACTTCGCCGGGTTTCGACGAGCTGCCTCGTACCTCTTCGAGGATCAAGCCATCTCGTAGTTCTGATAGTTGCCGCGGACGTTTTACTCCCGTCGTCGCCGTTCGATCGTGCTGGTCGGATCAGTGGTTTGTGCGGGGTCGAGCTGTCGCTCTTCGGCGGTGGATTGAGGCTTTGTCGCCGTCTTGAATCGTTGCCTGTTTGGATGATTCTGGATCATCTTTCTTGAGTCTTCGGGAATGTTGTGTGATTCCTTTGCTCGTTTGGGTTGGCGCAGAGGCGTTCGATCTTTCGCAGCTTGAACTTCGGCTAGGTAACAGAGTCTCGATTGTTTCGACTACCCGGATGGCTGCGGTTCGGTCGAGTCGGAAACTTGATTCGAGGTGATATGTGGATGGTACTGCCTTCATGGAGTTGATCAAGGGGTTCCCATGATGGCGTTGTAGATGGCGGGTTGTCGACTACTGCAAACTCGGCGATCTTTGTAACTTCCTTTGCCATGGTGGGAGTTTGATTCTCCGAGGGTCATGGTAGTGGCGAAACCCGTCAAAGGTTTTGGCTCGGGGCGACTTCCCAAGTGGGATCTTCATCCTGTAAAGGGTGTCGCGGAAGATGGCGTTGACCGTGCTTCCTGTATCGGCGAGAATGCGGCCGACTTGAGATCCTGGATGACCAGGTCGATTACCAAAGGATCGTAGTGAGGTTTGTCGATTCCGGCGGTCTCGTGTTCCTCAGCGATTGTGTGGTTAGGAACATCGCTGTCCGGGAACCAGTTGGAACTGGTCTCGGCTTTTAGCCCGTAGGCTTTTATCGATGAGACAGAGTCTTGGTAGAACTGTGATCCTCCGATGATCATGTTTACCCTCTGGCGACTGCTGTTGTTCCTTGGTCGTCCTGTCTTCTTCCGCTTTTCCCTGATTGGTTTTCGTAGCGGTCCTCGGAGACAGTTTTGTTAGTCTTTGGTCGGAGTCGGAGCAAGTCCTTTATACTCTTGACCTTTGATAGTTAGCGGTGAGGAGTTTTGCGGCGAGCGGGCGAGAACCTTGCAGTTCGCGGTGGAGTGACCTCTGGTCTCGTGGAACTTCGCAATAGGAGTTATCCTTGTACTGGTTCCTGGTCCAGGTGTTTCGGAGGTTTTGCCTTGCTCGAGTTGATGGCGTAGTTATGCTGCGGCGTCTTCCCTTCGTGATGGGCGTATTTGTCGTTACGAGAGGGTTTCTTCTTGGGCCGGTTTTCTGCGGTCCGTGCTTCTGCGATAGAAGCTTCATCTCTTCTTCCATGATGATGAAGTCTGTTGCCTTGTGGAAGTATCCTGGATTGTCCGGCTTTTCCAGTAGTAACCACTTTGAACCGACTTTATCGAGAGTTTTCCTCAAGCGTCGATTGCGACATTGTCGCTGATGCCCGTTACTCTGGCCATCACCAGTTTGAACCGCATGAAGTCGCGGGCTTCGTCTTCCTTCTGAGCTAGACTCCATAGATCCACGTCGGACGTTTCTCTGTCCATGAACATGGAGTACTGTTTGAAAGCGCCGAGGCCAGTTGGCGGAAGCTTCCGATGGAGTTCCTTTTGAGCGGAGAACCACTCGGCGCAGCACCTTTGAGGTGCTCGGCGAAGAAGACAATGACCTGCGTCCGTTCGCACTCGGGAGTTTGCACCTGCCCATTGCGATCTGGAAAGACTGCAGGTGCGACTTAGGATCTGTCGTACCGTCATAGGCCGGGATTTTGATTTTCCCAGGTCTGAAGCGTGTTTCCGTGATCCGGGTGGTGAGCGGTGTTTTCGTGCTTCCTCGAGAAGTCTATCGATCGGGGCGGAACTGGTCGCCTGATGAATTTGCGATTTCACGCTTTCGCCGGCCACGGTCTTTTAGAGATTCGCGGAGATCATGGATCTCGCTATTGCTACCGGCGTTCCTCGAGTTTGTCGGCACTGGTCGCGATAGATCGAGTTTGATCTTCGCGAGTTCTTCCTGCTCCATCCAGTAGAGTTCTTCTTCCTCTTCTGTCATGGGCCTATCGAAGGATACCGCCGGCGGACTGGCCGGGTTCTCTGGGTGGATGTCAGCGTCTTCATCGGAAGGATCCGATTGGTCGCTGATATCTAGATCGATCGCTTCGGCGTCGCTTTCCTTGTTTCCGCGGCCGGAGTGGAAGGTTCTGCGAGGTTGTTTGCTGTCCTTCGAGCCGTTTCCTCGGGAGTGGGCTCTTCGGGCATCTTTTCGTGCCGGAGATCCGAAGTCGAGTCTTCTGCCATGGCGTGCCTTGGTGGATCAGCGGCAACTTGCTCCTCGCAGTTAAGGTGTCGACCTGTTTTGCGGCGAGGTTATCAGCTTGTCTGTTGTTCCACCAGCGCTGGCGGAGGTAAACAGTTCCTTCATCTGCCTGCGCCTCGGTGTTTGCATCAGCAGTGACTGCGGGACATCTCCAGCTGGAGTCTTCTCAGCGTTGGCGTCGGCGGGTGTTCCGTCTGCTGGCTGATCCTTGGTGGCGTCGGTAGACATGATCGGCGTGTGCAGTTGCGAGATAGATAGATCCGTAACCCTCCTTCTAGCCAAACTGTAGGAACCGAAATTCGCACCGTCAATTTCCGATAAAGATTTATGGAGGAAAACCGAGTTAACCCGATCTTCCTTGAAGGTCCGGATATCTGCTGGGCGCTGCGAAACAATCAATAAAAATAGAAGTTGCGAAAATAGAAATCGTAAAAGTTGGCGAAGGAAATCTTATTTCTGAATTCTCGTTTGGCGTGTACAACAAGAAAAGAAATTGGCCGTAAGGGCTGTCGAGGAGTCCGCTAGTCTGGTCGCCTAAGTCTATCCTAGTTGAGTCGTGCTCGCTAGTGAAAACAGAAAAGAATGCTAAATCGCTCTAAGTGTTAAGTGCTTGGAAATTTGTGATCTGGTTTGCTTTTGCTCAAAGCTCTCCTTATATACTCCTCTATGACGGTCTATCATCGCGGGCTGAGTCGGGCTTTTCCATTTTCGTCCATCTTCGTGTCTATCGGAAACTTGACATTTATCTTGAAATCTTGACATTTATCTTCTGGAAACTTGATATTTATCTTCTGGAAACTTGACATTTATCTCTTATGTGAGGATAAAGATAAACCGTCATAGTTATCCTTCCTTTTCGGAAAATTGTCGTGGGCGTTTGGCCACGTTAGGCCGTTAAGCGTTTTACGGTTTTGAAAGGACAGTCTTTGAAGGTTTGGTGTTTCGAAGGAACCTCAATTCCTTGTTTAGTCGAGAAAGTGGCGTTAGAGTAACCGTGATCATACCAAACTTGCGTAGATTGATCCGAACAAGCTAAGGCGGGATCGAACCGGCACGATAGGACCGAGACGGGACGAGGGCAGCGGACCGACGCCAGGCCGACCAGCGGCGTGTGCCCGGCGCCAGGCGGTGCCGCCGGCGCCGGCCAGCGTGGCGGTGCCGCCGGCGCCAGGCGGTGCGCCGGGCCAGCCAGCGTCCAGCGTGCCCGGCGCCAGGCGAGTGCCGCCGGCTCCAGGGCGAGGTGCCGCCGGCGCCAGGCCAGCCTGCGTCCGCGTCGCCCGGCGGCGGTGCCCGGCGCCAGGCCGGGGTGCCGCCGGTGCCAGGCCGTCTTGCCGTCTGTGGGTTTTTTCGTTTGTTCGATCTTTCCCTCGTCAGTCGTTTGCGGAAAATCTTTTGAGTTTGGGAGGGTTTCTAGCCGTAGATTTCGAGATAATCATTTCTAATCCAACGAGATTCCGTGAGTATCGGGATTTGAGATGGACTTGGATCTGCAGTTTTTCCGTCGTCAAGGATGCGAGCAATCGGGAAGGCTTTACGGAAGACTCATTGTAGATCTCGGACAATCCAGACATGGGTTCCAAGGGACCAAGATGCAGCCATTGCCCGAGATCATGAGATGATCGCACGGATGGGCGCCAGGACCCTCGCCGTTGGCGCCAGATGGGAGTGGATGATCCTTCCGTGAGTTTTATCGAGCGACGACCCGTTTCTTGGATTCGATCGTCGCTTGGCTTTTCTTTCGAGGATTTTCGGGTGACGATTTCGTCATTGACCGATTTTGACCCCAACAGTCTCGTTGAGTGAAAATCAAAGTTTGCACACAAATTGATTGGCAGTTTTCAATCTTGACTTATCTCTTCAATTACGGGCTTCAACATTTCAAGGTTATATTGAACTGTAACTCCAAAACTCATCCTCTACGGGCTGTTTGATATTTTTATATTTTCTTTTCAATATCAATAGTAGACTTTCTCAAAAAATTTTATAATTTATGAAGTTTACCTTAATTTAAATTAAATAGGAGCATAAAAATGCTTAGTCTTTAGTTCTCTATTGCTCCAACTCATAAGCAGGTAAGTTACAACAATCGCTCCCTCACTAGCCACTTATGTCTCGTTGAGTGAAAATCAAAGCTTGCACACAAATTGATTGGCAGTTTTCAATCTTGACTTATCTCTTCAATTACGGGCTTCTACATTTCAAGTTGATATTGAACTGTTACTCCAAAACTCATCCTCTACGGGCTGTTTGATATTTTTATATTTTCTTTTCAATATCAATAGTAGACTTTCTCAAATTTTTTTATAATTTATGAAGTTTACCTTAATTTAAAGTAAAGAGGAGCATATTTAAAAAGAGCGAATTTTATTGGCGATAATGAATGATTTAAATTGTAATAGATTAATTTAAACAATAGTTAGTTCTATTATGGTATTAAATTTTTTTCAAGCGTCGTTACAGTAGACCGTATCCGAGTTGACTAGCCTTTTTCCTAAAAATAATTAGATTTCTTTCCTTAGTAGCCAAATGGATTGTAGCTATCTACATACATATTTTTTTCCAATAGTCTATACTAAACTACAAAATCCGAATCAAAGCCAACTCAGTTGACTGTAGCAATATAATTTGAGATTTACATCTCAATCCCAATCATTATAAGAACATACCAAAAGCAAGATAAAGAGAGAAAAAACATAGAGGTGATTTTCTTTTCCTTTGAGGTGTGTTTATTTGTATATATTCTGTATATTTTACATGCATATGGCATGCTTTTTCGTCATCCTCTTAATACCATTGAATTTATATTTGTTCTTGTAATTTCTGTGTAGAGTAAGCAAAAGCATATCCTGAGAAGATGTCTTCATTGTACACTCAGTTTTCCCCCCTCCTCGCCACCGGAGCAAACAACGTCAACCGTAAAGAGATGGCGATGACGATGATCCAACAACCCAACACCGTTGTTTCACCACCATCACCCAAAAAACAAAGAAACCAATCTGGAAACCCAAGTGAGTACCTCTTATTTATGTTTGTTATTATACATGTGTGTGTGTGTGTGTTTTTAACATTTATGTGTGTGTATGTTTCAAATTCCAAACGGAATCAATTAGCATCATTGAAGAATTTTCCTTACAGGAGGATATAAAAAGGATAAGAACTCTGTTTTTAATTCACTTCTTATATGTTACCATTCTCAATCATTAAAATTTAAATGAGAGGGCTGTTAATGTATTGATAGTTAGAGCTTGGAATTTAAGTCATAACCTGCAGGATCTGTCCCGTTTGATCCTGCTGCTGCAAAGTGGATGCGGATCGACCAATTTGAAATATTTGTACTGCGAGTGCATGTTAAGTTATTTTATGCGAGAAAAATACGTATAGGTCGAATTTAAACAGTGGTATCCGCCAACCTGCAATTTTTTTAAAGATTTTCATAGAAATACGATTATATATATATATATAATTATAATGATATTAATTTTAAAAAATATATATATAATGAATATAAATATTAATTTATTGTTATTAATATTACATGCGGACTCAACGGGTCATTGAACTAGTCGGTCTAATATTCTTCCCTTTAGGATCAACGGGTGAATTTTTGAAACGAAAAATACTCAATTTGCATTGGGATGGGTCGGGTGGAGCGGTTTTAACCCGCTTCCCAATACTACTGGTAGTACATTCCTTTGTGTTACGAGTTCAAGCCACATTAAATGATTTATTTTTAAACTACATTAAAAATGATTTCAGTAGAGGATTTTATGCTTATGGGAGATTATTTATTTAAAGCCCAGACTTCCATTAATAGTAAAAAAAACACAATGAAGAACTAAGATTATCATCATTGAATATAATTAGATTAAAATATTTAGTAATTCGTGTATTTATTCAACATTTTATTAGTCTATTCAATTAACTTGTAAAATACTGTCTCTTGAATAATGGTTTTTGTTCTTGTGATCAATATTTTACTTTTAATTGAACAGATCCAGATGCTGAAGTGATAGCGTTATCTCCAAAGACGATCATGGCGAACAGATTCCTATGTGAAGTGTGTAACAAGGGATTTAACCGGGAACAGAATCTACAGCTTCACGGGAGAGTACACAACCTTCCATGGAAGCTGAAACAAAAGTCGGAAAAAGAAGTGAGGAGGAAGGTATACATTTGTCCGGAGCCCACATGCGTCCACCATGACCCGTCACATGCTCTCGGAGACCTCACCGGAATCAAGAAGCATTATTACCGCAAACACTGTGAGAAGAAGTGGGAATGCAAGAAATGTCCTAAGAGTTATGCTCTTCTATCTGACTGGAAAACTCACTCTAAGATTTGTGGTACCAAAGTGTATGGATGTGACTGTGGTACCACCTTCTCTAGGTAAAACCATATACCGCCTTTCTTGGTTCAGTTCGATAATTTTTTTTTCCTTATGATAATTTCCGTTCAATACTTAGGTTTATATCACTGATATCAAATGAGAATCGATTACAAGAACATATGTTAACAAACATTAGTGAAGCGTGTTGTTAGTCCATATGTCTTATTGTCAGTACAGGTTGAATTGACAAAATATTTTTTTTCAAATTTTACGCGCTCTAGATTTTAAGGTTTCTGCTACAAAATGAATTTTGTGGTTTAAATATTGTTTATTTTGGTTAAATATATATTTTTCTATATTTGGTGGATATAGTAATATATTGCGATACTAACCATTTTTGGGGATTACTTGCAGAAAAGACAATTACATTTCGCACAAGACATTCTGTATTGCATTAAAACAGGAGCCAGCAAGAAATCCTACGGTGAGCTTCCCGGAAATGGGATCAGCCTCTGGTGGAAGTGGTGTCAGACATGGCTTTACGGCGGTGCTGCTTCTGCTGTTGGCAAACAAGACTTTTACGCCCGTGCTGTTTCGTCTCTTGACCGACATGGCTTTTACGGCGGCGCTGCTTCTGCTCTCCCTCACAACCAATTCAGTAACAACTCAAACACTTGTTTTAACCCTCCGCCACAGGTTACAATCTGAACCATTCATCTTCCAAAATTTTGAAGACTTGGTTCCTCAGCCCACCAAGCCTAATCCGGCCCAACCAATTTTGCATGCAATACTCTTGAACCAAGGACTGTTGGCGCAACGATCCGACTCTCAGGAGCCAGCACAATTTGATTAGCCTCGGTGATATGATAAACAATAACAACAGCCCTAACCCTGGATATTTTCAGAACAACACCAAGAACTCTAATCAGGCTATTTTCACCCATGGTGCGGCCAACAACAATCGAAATGGGAGCAGCCTCTGCTGGAAGTGGTGTCAGACATGGCGTTTACAAAGGCTGCTTATGCCATCCCTCACAACCAATTCGGTAACAACTCAAACACTGCTTTTTACCCTCCCACCGCAAGTTACAATCTGAACCATTCATCTTCCAAAATTTTGAAGACTTGGTTCCTCAGCCCACCAAGCCTAATCCCGGCCCAACCAATTTCCGCATGCAATACTCTTCGAACCAAGGACTGTTGGCACACAACGATCCGACTCTCAGGAGCCAGCACAATTTGATTAGCCTCGGTGATATGATAAACAATAACGACAGCCCTAACCCTGGATATTTTCAGAACAACACCAAGAACACTAATCAGGCTATTTTCACCCATGGTGCGGCCAACAACAATCCTTCTTGTTTGGTAAGAGGGTTACCTTCTTCATCTTTATCTTGGTCAAGTGTGATCGCTAATGGCTTTGGACAAAATCAGAATGGAAACCTTCAGGGTCGAATGAGCTCTCTGCCTGTGACAAAAAATCAACAAGGCTGGTCCAGTAGTAACATTTTGGGCCCACTCGGTAACAACCTTAGCATGGGAGGCTCTAATATGCGGCCCTTTGATTTTCCTGGTGTTAAAGGAGGAATTGTGAGCAATGGTCGTAATCCAGCTCCTTTGGACACTGAGATGAAGTACTCATATCCAAATCATCCATTTGGACACAATTGAGATGATTTTATTAAAATCTATGTTGTTGGGTTTCATTGGAGACATTATTTTTCAGTTTTCTTTCGTTTGTTGTTGTCAACTATTGCAATGGATAAGTACCTTCTCTTAAATAAGGATTTAAGTTGGCAATTTTCAGTTAATTTCGTCAAGTTGTTTTTCATAATGTTGTCTTGGTTGGAATCTCGAAGTGGGGTTCTTTATGGATTCTTAACTGTCGGTTTATGTTGCTGGACATAGAGTCCTGATCCAAAATCCAAACCCATATTTGTTCTAAAATATCCTAAATCGAATTTAATCTGATCTATATAAATAACCAAACGTGTATTGAGTTAAAGGATATTAAATATCTGAAAATGATATGATAATACTCGATATCTGAAATTAATCCGACCATATCTGATATTATGTAAGATATTATCGTAAAATATTTTTTTCTTAATTTTAACATGTTGACATGTTTGTGTTTTTGGTTATTTTAAGTTAAATTTATTTTGGATATTTGTGTTAGTTTTGTACGAATATTTTGGCTCGGTACAAATGTAACTTCAGTTGAAAATATTAAAATATAACATATATCTTTTGAATATTCAATACAATGTTCAGAAATATCCAAAAAAAATGGTTTGAGTTCTCTTTTATTTTTTTCTTGAAATATAACATTTTTGATAAAAAAAAATAATAATTTACAGATAATACTTTTATTTACGAGAATTAAGAATTAGCCTTTTTTCAACTATAGCAAAATTTCAATATTTTATTTTTGTCATCAATATAAACAGACTCATGAAGACTCTCCAAACCAAACAGGTAACTTTGCATCCATATGGACAACAAACGACGGCTGTGTTTTTGCACTCCAAACAAGGCTGTCCGTCCATGAATTATGCGCCCGAGATGTATGAATGATTTCTGAGTTGTGAAAACTTTCTCCTAAGATCTTGATATCTTCCAAGTAGCTTCCAAATGTCGGCCATTCTTATGGTTCCAAAACCATCTTCAACAATTGAGAACGATCCGTTGCAAATGTAACCTGAAACTAATGTAAATTTATCATACATTCCATTGCCCATATGAGAGCTTCCACTTCCAAGTGAAGAGGTGACAGACTAACTCGAGTATTCATGGCTCCCAATCCTTCAAAACCCTCTAATGTACTTTACCAACCTTGCCCCGAACGACTTTCATTATCTTTCCATGATCCATCCGTAAAACACTATCGTCACGGTATGACAGGCATGGGAGTAGTCTCCCCCTTTCTATGTACAAAAGTCCTTTGTGTGATTGAGGCATATGCCTCTTTCCAAAAGAAAGATTCCGTCTCATCCAACTTTATTGTGTCCCTGGGATCAACATCTATATTACTAAAAAATTTATTATTTCTTCCCTTCCAGATATATCATAATATCCATGCAAATTGGTGATCATCCATATTGGGAGACACTCTCCAGAATAGATGATCCATATTTTCGAAAAGTGATTGCCAAGGAAAAATATCTGGATTCGAAGGAATCTTTAAGAGTGCCGAAGCTTGAACCGCCGGAGAACATTAAAAAACACATGATTTATTGATTCCTCTGATGCTCTACATCTTGCACAACAAGTATCTTTAAGATACTATTTAAACTAAATATTTCTATAAAAGACTAAATATAAATAAAAAGTGTGTTCGAGGGAGAGAGGGTGAGAAGAAAAGCGATTTTATGTGAGCATGGCGGTGGTTTTGGAGCACCGGCTAAGATTTCTCTTATGATTTTTGTTTATTCTTTGTTTTCTAGTATTATGGTTTCATTCTGGTTTTTCTTAGTTTTGGGATATTTTTGTTTTCCGTCGGCTTTTGTAGTACTCGTTTTGCTCCAATTTTGTTGTAATAATTATTGTAGATTTTTCGGGTTCTAGAGCAAACTTTTTGAAGGATCTCTTCCAAAACAGCAAAACAAAATTTATCTTTATCTGGAGAACTTTTATCGTGTGGAAGATGAAGGTGACTGCAACCGGTTGTGATCTTGTGAAAACACTTGATTGTTTAAAAGCTAAACAAGATCATTTGATATCAATGTCATCATCCAACCAAATTTCGGTATGTACTTCATCACTGATTTCCTTTTTAGTATTTATCAGATTATATTTTATGTCATGATAGATTATTTCTCAAAAGCTTGTTTCGTCTTTCTCAATTCGATATATCATATCAGTTGTTTTGTTATTGTGTTCGATAGAATATATTGAATAAAAGAATTTTTAGACAAAAATAGAATAAAAATAAAAAGTTTGTTTCTATCTTTATGATCATTACATTTCTCTAAAATATATATATTTTAATTATGATTATAGAATTCTAAGAAATAGCTTGTCTAGATCCGAGAAGGGTGTGCCTTACGGCAATTGTGGAGTCGCATTGGTAATCATCGTAACCTCGTAAACTTAAAGCTCCTCGTTTTCGAACTAAAACTCCACCCTCTCCTAATTTCTTTGAACTTGAAAAAGCCAAATTTTATATCAATTTATCATTTTCTTATCTCTTGTCTTTTTCACTATTATATCTTGCTTTTGCAGGTTTTTATTATATGGTTCTCATTTTCCACCTTTAAATATAGATCTACAAAATTTGGATATGTATTTTTGTGTGTTCTATAAAGGTAAATATATCTCATCTTCCACTCATTTTTCTCTGGTTTGAAGCCATGTGAACGTGTTTGGATATAAATGTTTTTCAGATATAAGTAAGACTTTGGAAGACTTCTCAGAAGTCGTCTAACATATAATACACTAGTCTTCTGACGGAGTATTCTCCCATGTCTCCTCTTTCATAAAAGATATGAACGTTTTGATAAGCATACATGTCCGATTTTCCTTCATTTGGTAACCTCTTATTGCTTAAACTTCTCTCTAATCTCTTTGAACATGAAAATACTAAACTTTATATCAATTTCTCAATTTTTGTCTCATGTTTTTCTCACCAATTTATCTTTTTTTATTACATGGTTCTCATCTTACACTCATTTAAAGGTAGATTCATAAGATTTGGATATGTATTTTTGTGTGTTTTATAAAGGTAGATGTATCTCATCTTCCACTCATTTTCTCTGCTTTGAAGTCAATTGAACGTTTTTGAATATACATGCTTTCAGATCTGAGTTAGGATTTAGAAGACTTCTAGAAAGTCTTCTAACATATAATGTACTAGAAGAAAGTTTTCTGACGGAGTCTTCTCCTATGTCAAGTGGAGTCCAAACTAATCTTTGTGGAGGAATGATCTCTAACTCCATGTGAATAGTTTTGTTTATTGTCTGTTTTGTGATTTGTATGTGTACTCTTTTAATTTTGGCTTCTTTTGTAAATTATAATTGATATTAATTAAAATAGATTGATTAATATGTTCATGTCTACAATTTTATCTTGCCAAAAGTACTTGATATTATTGAAGTTAAGGATACAACTTTAATAGAAAAACACAATAACACAAAAAATTTAATCATATATGACTTCTCAAGAAAAATTGAGTCAAATTCACAAAATATCAAACATTACATAAGTTACACATAACACTTTCACTAGAAGCATTCTAGAAAATCTTCGGAATACTTCTCGGAAGACTTAAATTTTAAGCAGAAAACTAATTAAGTGTGAAACTTAAATTTTAAGTGCAATTGAAATTTTAAATGTCATGAAAGTTAAAAAGTATATATTATGATCTAAGAATACACATTAGATAACATGACTTGATGTTCTTAAAGTTACTTTAAAAAGACTTCCCCATAAGTCTTATCTCATTAGCTAAAAATTAATTAACATGAATGCTGGTAACCTCATGATTATTACTAATTAAGTTATGAATTTCATCCAATAGCCCTAATATTTACTAATATACATGAATTAACAAGAAAATATTAAAAAATCTTTTTAATTTAAGAGAAAACCAAAGTTTATTAAACATTGACTTAGAAGACTTCCCGAAGTCTTCTCGGACAAGATTTCTATGGAAGTCTTCGGCATAAGAATTCTAAGAAGTATATCATTTAGGTCATTTTTGCAATTGCAAATTTACAACTGAAGACTTCCATAGAAATCGGCTATAGAGCAGACTCCTCTGGAAGTCTTCCTTTATAAATATTGACTTATTTTTTTTTTTGAAAAATCTCAAAATACCAGAGATGACTTCCCATGAAGTCTTCTCGGATAAACATCTTAGTTTTGTATTTGACCAAATTTGTGTCAAATTTTGACTTTCTATAGAAGACTTCCCACAAAGTCTTCTCAAGCTGTCGGTGCAAGTCTTCTTACTGTCGGTGAAAGTCGTCTTCGCTTACTTTTGCAATTGACAACTAAAACTTAAATATTTAATTTTAATTAGAAAACTTCTAGGATATCTTCTTTAATAACCAAAGGTTTGAACAGAATCTCAAAAAAAAAAGTTGGACTAATTCCAGGGAAGTCTTATAATAATTCAATGAACGAAATAATATTTAAATTTCAATGAAATTTTTAGTTTATTTTTAATTATAATTTAACTATTTTAACTGCAAATTGTACTATTTTTATAGAAATCATATATTTGTTACTATATTAAATCATTAAAATATAACTGCTTTACTTTGTTCACAATATTTGCTTTTATTGAATTTAATAGATTTTTAATAAATTTCATTTAAAATTTTATAATTTAAACGATCCAAAAAGAAAGCCACTTTATTGTCCTTAAAAAAACAAATAGCATTAAAATATGATATTAATTGTTACTGTTTAATATTTATAGTAACATGCTAGGTTATATATTTCTTTAACAAAAATATATTTTAGAAGAAATAGTCTATATCCTATACGGTACATGGGTGAGGTCACCTCATTTGTTGATACTATACGACCCGTGCCCGGTTCACCTCGTCCTAGGGTGAGGACAATCCAATCCCGACCAGTCCGACTCAATTCAACTCCCGCGTCTTCCGTATAGTTGCATTATCTGACCTTTGGACCCTATACATCTCGTTTCGTCTCGTTCGAAGTTATTCTCGAAGTTTTACGATTAAGACCGGCAAAATCGTAGAAAAGTCCGAAGGCCTAAAAACGGCCCGCAAGGATCTAAACGTGTCTAGAGACCAATCTACGATTTTAGGAATCCAAGCCCAATGGAAGTTATGACAGTTTATCCTAACTCGCGGAAATAGGATAAATGTTAAGTTTCGAAAGATAAATGTCAAGATTCGAGGATAACTACGAAGACCGACAAAAAGAATATTTCCAAAAGAGATAAACTTGGGCCCAAAGGCAAAGGAGTAAAAAGGCCACAGACCTAAAACAACTATATAACGAGAGCTGGAGTAGAAGAAAAGGGGATTCGAGAATTTAGACTTAGAGAACTCCTGCTAGCTTAGAGAGCTTAGAACTTAGGTGGTTAGACTAGCAAGGTAAGACTTAGGACGTTTTGCCACCTTTCTGTTCTGCTTTTATCTAGTTAGCATATCTACTCCTCTCAAAGAAATCCTGTATTCGTACTATTCCTTTAATAAAACGCCTCTGAGTAATCATTTATTTTAATCTTGATGTCTATCTTTTACGTTCTAAAGTGATTCGCGGAGAATTCGGACCTTCAGGAAAATCGGGTTTACTTGGTTTTCCTCCGTATTTATTCATTAAAATCGACGGTGTAAATTTGGTTCCCACAAGTACATTGTTTATAGTCTACGGAGCGAGAAATCAAAGATTGCCTCACTACGTGTTAAGAACTCCTCACTCTCTGGTAAGACAAGTTGATGCATTCTAAGGAAAAAAAATTGAAGTAATAAGATCAGACAATCCACATCTGGCCTAAAAATGCTTAGTCTTTAGTTCTCTATTGCTCCAACTCATTAGCAGGTAAGTTACAACAATCGCTCCCTCACTAGCCACTTATGTCTCGTTGAGTGAAAATCAAAGTTTGCACACAAATTGATTGGCAGTTTTCAATCTTGACTTATCTCTTCAATTACGGGCTTCTACATTTCAAGTTGATATTGAACTGTAACTCCAAAACTCATCCTCTACGGGATGTTTGATATTTTTATATTTTCTTTTCAATATCAATAGTAGACTTTCTCAAATTTTTTTATAGTTTATGAAGTTTACCTTAATTTAAAGTAAATAGGAGCATAAAAATGCTTAGTCTTTAGTTCTCTATTGCTCCAACTCATTAGGTAAGTTACAACAATCGCTCCCTCACTAGCCACTTATGTCTCGTTGAGTGAAAATCAAAGCTTGCACACAAATTGATTGGCAGTTTTCAATCTTGACTTATCTCTTCAATTACGGGCTTCTACATTTCAAGTTGATATTGAACTGTAACTCCAAAACTCATCCTCTACGGGCTGTTTGATATTTTTATATTTTCTTTTCAATATCAATAGTAGACTTTCTCAAAAAAATTATAATTTATGAAGTTTACCTTAATTTAAAGTAAAGAGGAGCATATTTAAAAAGAGCGAATATTATTAACGATAATGAATGATTTAAATTGTAATAGATTAATTTAAACAATAGTTAGTTCTATTATGGTATTAAATTTTTTTCAAACGTCGTTACAGAGAACCATCCGAGATTGACTAGCCTTTTTTTCCTAAAATAATTAGATTTCTTTCCTTAGTAGCCAAATGGATTGTAGCTATCTACATACATATTTTTCCAATAGTCTATACTAAACTACAAAATCCGAATCGAAAGCCAACTCAGTTGACTGTAGCAATATAATTTGAGATTTACATCTCAATCCCAATCATTATAAGAACATACCAAAGCAAGATAAAGAGAAAAACATAGAGGTGATTTTCTTTTCCTTTGAGGTGTGTTTATTTGTATATATTCTGTATATTTTACATGCATATGGCATGCTTTTTCATCATCCTCTTAATACCATTGAATTTATATTTGTTCTTGTAATTTCTGTGTAGAGTAAGCAAAGGCATATCCTGAGAAGATGTCTTCATTGTACACTCAGTTTTCCTCGCCCCCGGAGCAAACAACGTTAACCGTAAAGAGATGGCGATGACGATGATCCAACAACCCAACACCGTTGTTTCACCACCATCACCCAAAAAACAAAGAAACCAATCTGGAAACCCAAGTGAGTACCTCTTATTTATGTTTGTTATTATACATGTGTGTGTGTGTGTTTTTATACATTTATGTGTTTGTATGTTTCAAATTCCAAAGGGAATCAATTAGCATCATTGAAGAATTTTCCTTACAGGAAGATATAAAAAGGATAAGAACTCTGTTTTTAATTCACTTCTTATATGTTACCATTCTCAATCACTAAAATTTAAATGAGAGGGCTGTTAATGTATTGATAGTTAGAGCTTGGAATTTAAGTCATAACCTGCAGGATCTGTCCCGTTTGATCCTGCTGCTGCAAAGTGGATGGATCGACCAATTTGAAATATTTGTACTGCGAGTGCATGTTAAGTTATTTTATGCGAGAAAAATACGTATAGGTCGAATTTAAACAGTGGTATCCGCCAACCTGCAATTTTTTTTTAAGATTTTCATAGAAATACGATTATATATATATAATTAAAATGATATTAATTTAAAAAATATATATATAATGAATATAAATATTAATTTATTGTTATTAATATTACATGGACTCAGGTCATTGAACTAGTCGGTCTAATATTCTTCCCTTTAGGATCAACGGGGTGAATTTTTGAAGCGAAAAAATACTCAATTTGCATTGGGATGGGTCGGGTGGAGCGGTTTTAACCCGCTTCCCAATACTACTGGTAGTACATTCCTTTGTATTCTGAGTTCAAACCACATTAAATGATTTATTTTTAAACTACTTTAAAATGATTTCAGTAGAGATTTTATGCTTATGGGAGATTATTTATTTAAAGCCCAGACTTCCATTAATAGTAAAAAAAAACACAATGAAGAACTAAGATTATCATCATTGAATATAATTAGATTAAAATATTTAGTAATTGTGTACTTTATTCAACATTTTATTAGTCTATTCAATTAACTTGTCAAATACTGTCTCTTGAATAATGGTTTTGTTCTTGTGATCAATATTTTACTTTTAATTGAACCGATCCAGATGCTGAAGTGATAGCGTTATCTCCAAAGACGATCATGGCGAACAGATTCCTATGTGAAGTGTGTAACAAGGATTTAACCGAACAGAATCTACAGCTTCAGGAGAGTACACAACCTTCCATGGAAGCTGAAACAAAAGTCGAGGAAAAGTGAGGAGGAAGGTATACATTTGTCCGGAGCCCACATCGTCCACCATGACCCGTCACATGCTCGGAGACCTCACGAATCAAGAAGCATTATTACGCAAGCACTGTGAGAGAAGTGGGAATGCAAGAAATGTCCTAAGAGTTATGCTCTTCTATCTGACTGGAAAACTCACTCTAAGATTTGTGGTACCAAAGTGTATGGATGTGATTGTCGTACCACCTTCTCTAGGTAAAACAATACCGCCTTTCTTGGTTCAGTTCGATAAATTTTTTTCCTTATGATAATTTCCGTTCAATACTTAGGTTTATATCACTGATATCAAATGAGAATCGATTACAAGAACATATGTTAACAAACATTAGTGAAGCGTGTTGTTAGTCCATATGTCTTATTGTCAGTACAGGTTGAATTGACAAAATATTTTTACTTCAAATTTTACCGCTCTAGATTTTTAAGGTTTCTGCTACAAAATGAATTTTGTGGTTTAAATATTGTTTATTTTGGTTAAATATATATTTTTTTCTATATTTGGTGGATATAGTAATATATTGCGATACTAACCATTTTTGGGGATTAATTGCAGAAGAAACAATTACATTTCGCACAAGACATTCTGTATTGCATTAAAACAGGAGCCAGCAAGAAATCCTACGGTGAGCTTCCCGGAAATGGGAGCAGCCTCTGGTGGAAGTGGTGTCAGACATGGCTTTTACGGCGGTGCTGCTTCTGCTGTTGGCAAACAAGACTTTTACGCCCGTGCTGTTTCTTCTCTTGACCGACATGGCTTTTACGGCGGCGCTGCTTCTGCTCTCCCTCACAACCAATTCAGTAACAACTCAAACACTGGTTTTAACCCTCCCGCCACAGGTTACAATCTGAACCATTCATCTTCCAAAAATTTTGAAGACTTGGTTCCTCAGCCCACCAAGCCTAATCACAGCCCAACCAATTTCCTCATGCAATACTCTTCGAACCAAGGACTGTTGGCGCACAACGATCCGACTCTCAGGAGCCAGCACAATTTGATTAGCGTCGGTGATATGATAAACAATAACAACAGCCCTAACCCTGGATATTTTCAGAACAACACCAAGAACTCTAATCAGGCTATTTTCACCCATGGTGCGGCCAACAACAATCCGGAAATGGGAGCAGCCTCTGCTGGAAGTGGTGTCAGACATGGCGTTCTGGCGGCGGCTTCTGCTCTCCCTCACAACCAATTCGGTAACAACTCAAACACTGGTTTTACCCTCCGCAAAGTTACAATCTGAACCATTCATCTTCCAAAACTTTTGAACACTTGGTTCCTCAGCCCAAGCCTAATCGGCCAAACCAATTTCGCATGCAATACTCTTGAACCAAGGACTGTTGGCTGCTTGATCCGAATCTCAGGAGCCAGCACAATTTGATTAGCCTCGGTGATATGATAAACAATAACGACAGCCCTAACCCTGGATATTTTCAGAACAACACCAAGAACACTAATCAGGCTATTTTCACCCATGGTGCGGCCACAACAATCCTTCTGGTTTGGTAAGAGGTTACCTTCTTCATCTTTATCTTGGTCAAGTGTGATGCTAATGGCTTTGGACAAAATCAGAATGGAAACCTTCAGGGTCAAATGAGCTCTCTGCCTGTGACAAAAAAAAACAAGGCTGGTCCAGTAGTAACATTTTGGGCCCACACCGGTAACAACCTTAGCATGGGAGGCTCTAATATCGGCCCTTTGATTTTCCTGGTGTTAAAGGAGGAATTGTGAGCAATGGTCGTAATCCAGCTCCTTTGGACACTGAGATGAAGTATTCATATCCAATTCATCCATTTGGACACAATTGAGATGATTTTATTAAAATCTATGTTGTTGGGTTTCATTGGAGACATTATTTTTCAGTTTTCTTTCGTTTGTTGTTGTCAACTATTGCAATGGATAAGTACCTTCTCTAAATAAGGATTTAAGTTGGCGATTTTCAGTTAATTTCGTCAAGTTGTTTTTTCATAATGTTGTCTTGGTTTGAATCTCGAAGTGGGGTTCTTTATGGATTCTTAACTGTCGGTTTATGT